>CANYCX011618332.1:0-21858 GCA_948193385.1 Breynia disticha f. nivosa | reverse complement strand
AGAATGGTGAACATTGCTGCTATTAGAGCTATTACACCTAAAGAGCACACTGAGAGCATTTTTAGAGGCATTGATCTTAAGGTGATGTGTCATGTCTTGAGGAATAATAATGTTAAATTATATTTTATCATGATGTCATATATGATAAGAAAGGCAGAGTTTATGTGTAAAGGTAGATACAAGATGCTGAATAGGGAAAGAAAGGCAGGCATTCCCTTCGGTGTGATTCTTACACATATTTTTTATCAGTGTCATTTTGAATTAAGTGGATCTAGAGGCTCCAAAGTACACAACAATCAGATTTTATAGATTCCTATTTGAGGACCATGAAGTACTTTAAGACAATGGATGAGGGTTAGGTCTTCTATAGTTTTACAGTTGATGGTACATTACTTGAGGATGGATCTGGTCATCATACTACTGGTATAGCACCTATTCCTCCTCATTGACCTACAATATCATCTAGTGGAGCAGGACTTTCCACTAATGCACTAACATCACTTACAACACCAGTCACATCTGCACCTTCAACTTAGAGCTCTATAGTTTATGCCCCTATCAATCCAGCAAGTCTAGAGAGGTAATTAGCCTTGGAGAGAGACATTACTCATAGTAAGAGCACATTGAATTATTTAGAGAGGATGATGAATAAAATTACAAGCAAGATGGGATGTACTTTGGAAGATACTATTAGAGCGTCATCTCTAGCACTGAGATTTGATAATAGAGTTGGCGAGTTCGTATTGATAGAGAGGATTTGACACATTTTTAGAGAGTCATCCACTTACCTTCAATGCTCACAACCTCTACCATGATCATCTTCATCATTCACCAGACCTACCTTCTTATCTCATAATATTTTTTGTGTCCATGTTACTCATGATTTTATGTTTTGGATTATGCACCTTCAATGTGCATTCATTTTATGATGTTTGGTATACTCTAACTTTGTATATTGACCTCAATTGATGAATCTTTCCTTCATGTGTTTTTCAATCTTTCCTTCATTGATTTTGATTGTTATAGAAAGGGGGCATCTTATCTTAAGGGGAGTTATTCTTCTTTAAAATATAATCCCACATTATAATGACAACAAAGGAAGAGCTGAATTTAAACATCTACTATGATTTGATAATGACAAAAAAGGGCAAAATAGAGTTGCACAGAGTTATGTGTATTTTGAGAGTAAAGATTGTCAAATATTCCAAAGGGGGGATATAAATAAGTAAGAGGAATAAAAAAAAGTTGGAGAGAGTATTTTCATTTTAAAATAAGAGTACTTTGAGATTAAAGATTGTCAACCATTAAAACCATTCATAGACTCACTTGGATTTATGTACAAAAGAGTAAGAGTGATTCTACTAGAGCACAAAACTCAAGAGATTTATCTAGAGCATTAAACTAATACTTTGAAATTAAGGTTTACATCATACTTATCTATTACTGATTATATGTGATGTTTGTTTGATGTTTATTACTTATATTAATGGCTTAGACTAACATTGTGATATGACATTGAAGTCTTGATCAAAATTAATCATTATTTGTCTTTGTGTAAATTTGAAAACCTTTTATCTGTTTTAAGAGTTTTATCATTATCAAAAAGAGGGAGATTGTTAGATCAAGGGTGATCGTCATTTAATTCCCAAGACTTAGCTTTGATAAAATGTTAACTCATAAAAGTGATAAAGATTTATTCGCAAGCTAAAGATGAAAACTGCAGGACATTAACGTATGCTTAAGTTAGGATTTAGATACGTTAATGTTGAAGAAATCAAGAAATCCATACTTGCAGAATTCCATGATAACGTATATTAAGTTGCATAAGTATCATACGTTAAGGGATATTTCATCTCGTTCAAACTAGGCAGGTGTATCTCGTTCATGATAAGCATTCTGCCTCCAAATGACTTAGAAAATGAAAAACCCAAGAGAGCAAGTATAGTGTGTTACTTAGGGATGGCAATGTACGTTAAGTTCATTCAATTTGCTAAGACAAAAGTGTCAAGTTCGTGACAAGTATTATGCCTAAATTAAACTGAAAGATACAAAATCTGGGAAAACAAAATAGTGTATGCTACAAGGTAAAGACAACATACGTTAATTTTAAGAACATACATTAAGAAAGAAGGAAACATATGTAAAAGCGATTGACATGACATTAAATGCAAAAGAATTTAACTCCAACGATCATATTATTCAGTCCAACGACTCTAAACACAAGTAGAGTCTATAAATACCATAAAAATAGAGCTGGAAGGTAGATTTTGAAAATAGAAAGAAGAGAGCATCATTAAGGAATTGCTCTTGATCTTGTGATAGACTCTTCGTATAGGCATATAGTAGCAATTGCTCTTGTGTAGAATTACTAAATTGATTGATTGATTTCTCATTAGATACGGTGAATTGAGTTAAAGTTCTCACTTTTCTAAAAAGTGGAGATTCTATAAGAGTTTTCATTGAACTAGGAAGTGATTTGTAAAGTAAAGTTATAGTGAAATGTTGAAAATCCTTAGTGGCAAGGTTATGTTGAACCATTATAAATATTTGTGTTCTATCTTCTTCCTTGCATTGTTTCTACTAAGTGTTTGACAAAATTCTACAAAGAAGCCACAAATAAAGCAAAGCAAGATTCAAATCCATTCTCTTATTTTCTACAATGGGTGCAAATGAAAAATGCATTCGAGCGTATAGCTCTAAACATGAAATGCCCAATAGAGGTGCCAATGGGTACACTATGATCAATGCACAGAGCCAAGAGTTCAAAAAAATGAGATGCCAAAATTTGGTACCAATAGGTACAATGATTAAAATGGGTGCAAATTTAAAGAAAATAATGAGAAAAATCATAACATATGTATATCATGATTAATGCCAATTGTTGAAATAGATATTATAACTAATGAAATGAGATGAATTGTCAACCATTAAATGCACGAGTACAAGAATTGTTGGTTTTATTTGTGATTGTAAATCATATATGGAAATAATATATTGTGGCAATTGATAGTTGGAAATAATGGTGTGATTTATGTATAAGAAATGAGATGGACATGAATTTCAAATGACATTGATTTTTATGAGAATTTGCATTTGATATAAAAAAATTAATGATTACTCACTGAGTTTTGTTGTTCATACAAATGGATTTGATTTCATGTGCAGAAAAGCTAGATAGGAGTATCTAAAGACTGATCTAGTAGGTTAGAAAGAAGCTACTCAATTATTCTCTCTCCTAAACATGTTTTGTGTACATGATCATGCATTCTAGTTTGTAGTAATTTTTGTATGATAGTTTGTGAAACCTTATGAATAAATGGGTATATATATTATGTGTGTGGCTATTTGACATTATGAAATGAAATCATGTTGTTCAGTTGTTGTTTGATTTGTTGTTATTTGTTGGTACATGAAGTTAGAATAGTTATTTGAATAAGTTGACAAAAGGTTGATAAATGTTAAATGTTAGTACATTATAAATATTTTCTATTGAGGATTTGCTTATTCAAGAAAATAATATTGGTTATATTTGTTGAGTACTCAACGCAGGCTATACTTTAAGCTGTGTTAGCATTTGACATCATCATTTTCATGAACTGCAAGTCCAACACACGTTGTGTAAAATACCATGAGTAGGTTATGGTGCTTTACACGGGGCATGGAATGGACCAAGGCCTAATATTTCATGTGAAAAAAATTTTTGATAGGTAAAATAATACAACACGAGAGTCGTGTATAGTACTACGACGGTCATGCTAGTTTAACACGGGGATCGTGCCCTAAAACGTGTTATACTAACACGGGTCCTTTTTGTGTCGTTTAATAATATAAAATGTGTATAAATGGTTTAGAATTAGTATATAATCAAAAGAAAAATGAATGGTGTGTAAATGAATAAGATGTTTTTAATAATTAGTGTTTGAATTGTACTTTCAATATGGAATTAGTGTTAAATAATAAAAGAAAGATGATAATCAAATGTTACTATGATATATAAAAACTAGGGTATTATATTTTGGTATTAGAGTAGGGATATGGTCAATAGGGAATATGAGTATGTATGATATATGATGTGAATTGTTGTGTTGAACTTGTTTTCATTTTTGCATATAGGCAATATGTCACATGTACCCCATCCACAAGAGAAAGAAGGAGCAGCTGATCCATTTAAATCATTAGAGATGTCATATGCCCCACCCTATTATGATCAGTATGATCTCGCTAATCCACAATACTACTCTAATGTAAGGCCTCCTCCTATGAGCTTATATCAGTAGAGGGCAGTAGAGTTCCAAAGAATAGTAGACCCAACAGCCTTTGAAACCTTGATAAAAAGAATAAAGAGAGTGTTCAATATGATGCAGTGTGTGCAAGAGGATATGTTAGACTTTGTAGTGTCCCTACTATAAGATGATGTTTATAATTAGTGAGAGACTGTCTTTAATGCTACTATATACCTTCAAGTGCTTACATGGAAGGATTTCCTAAAGGAATTCAAGATTAGATACATGCAGGAAATATATGTAGATACAAAGTAGAAAGAGTTTTTAGCATTAAAGTAGGGTCATATGACTATAGCATAGTATGAAGTGAAATTCATACAGTTGTCCCACTATACTTCAACCATTATACCTACAAAGAGAGAAAACTATAAGAGGTTTGAGGATAGGTTTGATATTAAGATTCAAAAACAGATAAACACACATTTCTAATCAATGTGAAAACCATATTCAAAATATGAATTAAAAATAAAGAGTTTAACATTTTAAACGAAGTTACCCAAATATTAGATCGTGCCTCCATTCCTCTTGATCTCTTCCAAGTAGGAAGTGCAATGTCTCCTCCAATGCTCAACCTTGTTGTAATGGTAGCATGCACTCTCATTCTCTTCCTTAGTCTTGGATTTAGACTTCTTGTCCTCCTTCTCGTTACAAGACTCAATCTTATTTCCACTAGGAATAGGCTTCTTTGCTTTCTTCTTCTTCTTGTCTTTACCCTTATTCATTGAGATCACCTTATTTTTCACCAATGGAATGGTTTATCTTATGAATATTCACTTCAGCTGTCTTGAGCATTCCATGAAGCTCAGTGACCAATCATGCATGTAGTAGTTCATCATAAATGGATCGAAACTATTTATGAGGAGTACCAATATGAGATAAGTTGAGAGCTTATTACTCATATGTACCTCAAACATCTCAAGAACATATAGATGCCCTTTCATCTTGAGTACATGGCTACCCACAAGCGTCCTTGGAGCCATTTTACTACTATTAAGTGCTTTAGTAGTTCCAAGCCTATTTTGATGAGATTGTGTTAGGAACATCTCTTTTAAACCAACAAATATTTGATATGCCTCTATAATAATGAATTGCTTTTAAAATTCAGAATTCATAGTGTCAAGCAATAAACAAGTCACATCATTGGACTTACTCTTTTGCTTTTCATAGGCCTCTTTAACCTCTTGGGATGCATTCCTCAAAGGTGCAAGAGGTATAGCTCAGGTCAACACATCAATTTTCTTATCTTGTTTGAGAATAATTCTCAAATTTAGAGATCAATTTATGAAGTTTGTCCTGTCAAGTTTAACCTTCCCTAGGATTAATCTTAAGGAGAATACATTGATGTTGGTCATTTTCTATAATAAAGTAATCAAATAAACAAAGTTAGATAAGGTCTTTAATCTTTTGAAATCCATCTCAACTTTAAGTCCCATAATCAAATCAACATTCCATAAATGATTTATGTTAGTGTCATTGCAGGCCAAGATCCACTTTTCATAATAACCTTATAGTAAAGCTTTTGCTTGTACACCTATAAGTTTAAGCAACTTAGGTAAGAACTTTCTTTCATTCTAATCATGCACCAAGTATAACCCTTGGATATTATGTGATTAACATCATTTAGATGTTAGGAATTCTGCCCCATTTTCATTGCCTAAGGTGAGGAATAAATGTAATTACCACCTTTTATTGATTCCTATCTAAACTTGCATTTGCATAGTCCTCTTCCTACCCTTTCACATAAAAGATATAGAATATTCTTGCCCCAACCTTTCCTCACAATGATAATCTAATACACACCTACTCCCATCGAGATCATGTGTCTCGATGATCGATGCCTTGAAAAGTTGCAAAAATAATGAGGCAATTACAACACTTGATATTGTTTAGGATTAACATATTTTGCTCGGCTTATAAGACATGCAAATGTATGACATTCATCACAAGTAAATTGCATAAATATAAACATGACAATACATGGGCCTTAACCTATCTTAGATAAGCTTAACTAATCTTCAAGGCTCCATCTTCAAGGTTTATACACGTCTCCTTTGGTGTGGGATTAGCATTTGGACTCCGTCTTTGGTCTTCATTACAAAACATAAATAATCTATAAATATTGCAATTTTAAGGAACGCAAGCCTATTTTGAAAATCAAAACTAAAACCCATGAATTGCACCTTACATATACACAACATTCACATCACAAAATAAAAGAACATGCAATCCAATTTTAAGTTTGAGTCATAGATGATTATGAAATTGTGTAACTAGATTACAAACACTCATCCATATTTTAAAAGCATTCCTTCAAAAACAATTTTATTTTATGCCTTACGTTAGATTTATAAAATTCATATTGTTGATGATCAATTTTGATGAGGAACACGTTATCTTTACCATAACTTTCAACTACTAGGTTCACATGGCATGCTAAGATATAACCTTAATCACAATCCTGCTCCTTCTATAGTTGACTTTCTAGGTTTCCAAATTTTACACTCAAAAGAATTGCATCAAAATAACAACAATCTTATTTCATAATCTAACTTATATTCATAAAACTCACATTAACAAGAATGAATCAAAAATAAAATAGTCTTATTTTTAACCATCATCACATGCTTTTCTATTGGTGTCTTTAAAAGAACAAGTCAATTCCAATTTACCATATTTATGTTTAATATCTTATATACATAAATAAAAACAAGCAACATGTATAATAATTAAAACAACTACCATTATCACATAAAAATATGCATACCATTTATTTCATATGATTAATGTATACCTAGACCATATACCAGTAATCTATTGCCGTAAAAATTCAAGAAAACCAATATAAACATCATAATCCTAATTCAATTATGATTTTTTGTTTTTGTTGGAACCAACTTGCCTAATTACAACACAAAATAATTTTTTTCAATTTTTAAAGGAAACATACATGCACGGCCTAAATTGAAAAACACACTAGATTATAATTGTAGTCCAATTATGATTCATATTTTGCTTAATATTTTTGTCTAATCAAATACAAACAAGTTTTTAATTTTTAAGGAATCATGCATACATGTTAAGCCAAACATCACAAATATGAAAAACATTCAACATCATAATCTAAAACCAATTATGAATTATGTTTTATTTAATAATCTTTTATAATTAAATACAAACAAGTTTTTCAAATTTTAAGGTTGATTCATAAATCATTGCATGCCAAATAAAATCTAGTTCTTTGCTTTTAATTAGTTCTATAACCTAAAGACATAATCTTTAATTATTTCACATAATTAACAACCAAAAGAATGCAGAATTTTATTCTAAAGAAATACTATACATAACTATAAAATTAAGAACACCAAAACAAAGATTCATAATATCACACTTATACAATCCTTAAATTGCTTTTCAACAATTTTTAGTTTTATAGTCAAAACTATAACATGCAAAATCAATTTCAACAATTTAAACATAGCATGGCTTTTATAACACTGATGAAAATTTGTAATTCCTAAGGCTAACCTCTAAGGTGCAGAATACAAAAAAATTTCTATGTTAACCTAAACCACAGAACCATTCACTATGTAAATTGAAAAATTGAGATAAGAAAATTTATCTCTTTCTTGAGTGAATCACATAAACTTAAGTGTTAAGGATCACAGACTACTCTTGAGTGACTCCCCTCTACTCTCACACAAATACCTACAAAAGATCAAAGGTTAGTTTTTTTGTTCTTGGTCTTTGATTCTTGTAACTTAGAATCAAGAATTTTGTAAGTGTTTTAGGACTTAAGAATTTTGCCCACCAAGGAGAACAAAGAGCACACATGTGCCTTTTTTGTGTCCTAAAAAATTTATTTATAGGCCTGTTTGCTCTTGGTTTTAACTTATAAAGTTAAATTATTATTATTTACCTCTTATAGGCAAAATAATAACTCAAGTAAATGAAATTCAATACTTGTTAAATTTCTACCTTACAGGCTTATACAATCTTTTGCACTTTGATATCATGACAGTATAAAGCACGAGTTAAGTCATCCTTGTTCAACACTATCACTTCCTTGATCTCATTTGTAAAACTGGCATAAACAGATTATTGATTTAGATTATCAATAAAACTGAGTTTGGCCAAACACTGCTCGATTACTTCACATATCAAGTGATTGGTGATACCATCTCTCTTTTGAGACTGATAATCCCTTCACTTCTTTATGGTCACTTAGCATGGCCCGTAGCATGCCCAATTATATCCATATTTACAACCTAGTTACAGGCCACGTTACACATAAGTCAAAGTATACTAGAATCCACCGAAGACTCATAAAAATTTCTAGTCTTAGGATTCCAATATAAACATCACTTATGAAAATGTTTATGACTTTACTAATCATGCAATATTTTTATTTGAGCAAGTCAATCCAATACACCTTCTCTATAATGTATCTATGTTCTCTATGCTCCCTGATTGGTGAAACACAATAATCTCACAGATCAAAATATTAGTTTTTGTTCAATACAATTCTCATTGTCAAAGATCAACTAAGGATGTTTAGATATTATTTTTTGTTCATATGTTTCATTATCTAGTGTCTTAAACCAATAATTAAATATGCCATCTTAGATCATTCTATTTATTCCATATGCACAAAGATTAAGAAAGATAGAATGTACTTACCCTATTATTATTCTCATATAATGATAAGCAAGTTTATATGAGACAACTGTATATGACCTAAGGCTCACAATCTTTAGTTCATCCTACATGACAAAGTTCACAAATTTCCTAACCTATTGGGATTAATGTCTCTTTGGTGAAATTATTGCCTTTTTGGTGGTTTGGACTAGGTTGTATGGTTGTTGGGAGATGTTTAAGGGTTGGGGTGGGCAAATTTGTTTTGAGGGTAAGAATGAGTGTTAAAATTAAACAACTTATGTTAAAATTGAGCAAATTCGTTGAAAATTCTAGTGCAACTCATTGGAAATTTAAATATGCATTTCTTCTAATTTTTAACGCTGCTTTATTCCTAATATATACTCTAATTACTCTTTTTTTCTGATCTTATACTTCTTTCATTTTTCCTATTTAATCTTTTTATGTTTAATTTTTTATTAATTTATACATTTTGAAATTTAATTTTTTACATTTTACATTTGTTTATGTTGTTAATTCATTCTTTTTCCTAATATATTTTAATTATTTTCAAAATAACTCAATTTATATTATTTCAAACCCTCCATAAATCAATTACAAACTATCACTTTATTTAACATCGAATTTTGTTGACTATTCATTTAAAATTATTCCAAATAAATAATTGTTCATATTTAAAAAATATTACATCTAAATATTAATAATATATTATTTTAGATAAAAATATTCAATAAATTTTGTCAAATTTGTCCGAAAATTTCAATGAATTTGGATAAAATTATTTATGGAAATAACGATTTAATTTATCATTTGCGATGAAATTTAACATAAAATTCTGAAAAAATATGGGGGTAATCTTTCCGGTAATCGAAATTTTTGTACTTTTGGACAATTTTGGCAGTATCTTTTTTTCCCACGAATATTGAAATAAATTTTCAACCATTTTCGTTGTAAATGCAAGATGTCGTACTATCAAATTTTTCACAAAATTTTTCATTAAAGAATTTTTTCGACGTAATTTTTTGTTTAGAAATTGTTCACAAATTTTTTCAAAAATAATTTTTCAACAAAATTTTCCAATACAATTAGTCAAAATTTACTAGTTATTAAAAGAAATTCGTCGGAAATGTCACGTCGTTTCCTCTCCTTTTTCTTGTATTGAAAGTTTCTTCTTACAAAACCAGGCCAAAATTGATTTTTACACCTTTTCATATCTCTACAAGGTTTAGTACCCAATTGGAATGCGAAAGACTGGCACTGAAATTGCTCAAATGAGTGGGAAGAAGAAAATTTTATGCCATTTTGCGGCTAATGCCAGATTTTTTTTCTTTTCTTTCCTCCTTTTTCCCCTCGTTTTCTGCTATATTGATCTTCTTATTATGACAGTTGTGATGAATATTCAAGTACAATTGATGCTTATGAATTGGAAGCAATAATTAATCATAATCATTAGTCTTTAATTACCTTTAAGCTGTATGAAATGATATTTCTGGTAGTTCTATATGCGAATAAGAGTCAGAAACAATTAGTAGCTGCCAAAAATATCTTATGGCCATTTTAACGTTTGGAGCTGATGAATGGTCATGACTGTTTTTAGGTATCCATATTTCCTTTTTATGCCTTTATTTGAAATCATATTTGTTTCTCTGGTGAAGAAGATTCATAAACATCACATTGCTTGCCTAATTTTCTAGTTTTACGTTCAATCTTTATCTCCAAAGAAAAAGTGATTTTACCCTCTTTATAAATTTAATTGACAATTGAAAGTTATGGTAAGTTTCATGTGAATTTTTAGATGAGGCCCATTAAAATGACCCTCACCAGGGTACCATGTAACATTACATATTGTCTTTTATAAAATTATGTAATTTTTTATTTATTTTGTTAAATAATAAAAATATCATTTTTTATTATGTAATTTTTTTTATTTTTAAAGTTACATAATTTCACAAATATTACATAATAAATGAACATTGTTAAATTTAACGATTGTGAGGTTGTCCTTACTAATAAAAGTGAGGACCCCTCACCCAAAAAATCACCTAAGTTTCAACCATTTGTTTACTTTCTAGTTAAAATTTTCGAGTTTGACCAGATTTTTTTGGTCAATATGTTTTTTCATTCCTAAAATAAATGCTTTTATAAGAGTGGTGATTTGGGTTGACGTGTTGTAATTGTGTCAGTAAATTTTTTTCTATCAAATATCATTTTATGACATAAATATTACAAAACTTGAATTCGCGTTATTCGTGTCGTGTCTAATTGTGTACTCATTTATCGGGTTAAAATTTTCAGCCCTACTTTATTGAACTCTTAAAAGGTAATTTATTTGGGGCCAATATGGTGCCACAAAATCATGCTACAAAATTTGAAAATAAATTGGATGAGATACGTAATTTGAGAGTTTTGCATAGCCTCTAAGTTATGTTGGATGTTGATGTGCATGTGTTGTTCACTTACTAGACATGTTGGATGTTGATGAGGAGTACATTCAAAAATTGGAACTTATCAATTGAATTGATAAAGGATTTTAATTTGTTGCCATTATAGGAAAGCCAAATTCAGAGTTGAACTTGGCTCATCTGATTTTACATCGTCTATTTATACATATCAAATTTAGTAATGTAGGGAAAGGTAGAGATCAATCAAAACATTGTTGTGGGAATTTTCTTTTCATTTATTAACATTCTGCGGATTTTTAAATGCTTATACTTAACTTCTGATGAAATGAGGTGGTCCTGCCTTTATTTGCTCTTGAATTTAATTTGACAGCAAAATGATAACTTAAATGACTCAATATTTTATTTAGCTTAGCTAGCCCTAAACATAAGAAAGAATTTAATGGAGAATCATGAAATTTTATTATATTATTTCATTGTTTCTCCAAGTCATTACTAAAACTAAACTAAAACCTCCAAAAATTGAAATCTGATGCAACATTTAAAGGAAGCATTAATCCTTTCCTCGTGGTTTCAGTAGTTAAGGAAGTCAAATAACACACTGAGAGTACAAATTTGATCCCTATGTCTGTAATAACACTAGAGGAACCAAATAGATTCTAACCTCCTCGTTCGCTAGATCTCTTTCAAAGTTTTAAAAAAACCACAACCTCACAATTGGCAACAAAAACTCACAATCAATCCAATGAAATTGTAGCTCCTTAAAATTCAGTTTACTCATGCGTCAAGAGGGTAGAGGTTTACATCATTGATAAGAGCAGCTTTAAAAAAAACACAAAAATAAAACAAAACCATGATTGCCTCTCTCACACACTAATTAATAAGCAAAAAAATACCAAAATAAACCTACCACCCTCCTCTCTCTCTCTCTCTCTAAAAAGTCCTACCTAATTAGAGAAAAATGGTAATGTACAAGTACAACACTATAATAGCTTATGAGGTCCCCACAACCAAAAAAACACAACTTCAACCCTCTTCTTCCATCTCTAGCTAGCCCCCCTATTCTCCAATTCTCATTGCCTTGTGTTTTAATTTCTCCAAATCATGATAAGGGTTAATCACCCGTATGTAGATTCAGCAGTAAAGGAGATTAACCAGCACACTGAGAATTCAAGGTTTTTTCATAGCAGTGAGAGAGACATACAAACAATTCCTTATCATTAGTTCGTGGACTAACCCGATCTCTTTTTTAAAATTATTCAACCATAAATATGATAAGGGTTCATCGATATAATCTCTCCCCCCCTTTTGGGTTTTTACTTCAGTCACTTTTTTTTTTCCTTTTTCTCTCTATCGATGAGCTAGTATCAACCACTTGTATGAAAAAACCTCCAAATTCATCACTTGTATTACTCTTCAATCAAACCTTCTTCTCTCTCTATATCTTTCTCTAAATCTCAGAATGAACTCACTTTCTAAGAAAGAAATAAAATAAGGAGGGAAAATATAGGAGATGGTGGAAATATCATGATGAGGGTTGGAAAAGTGAGGTAGCAAAGGCCATACTATGTTTAACTTGTTTCCAAGCTTGTTCAATATCTTGAGAGATTCTTTTAGCATCCATTGAAGCACCCAATATCCCACGTTTAGTGAACCCCACAGCATATAGCCCACTCTCTCCTTTCCATCCATTCGGAAATGGCCTTCTTGGCAGTCCATCTTTCTCCGAGAACATCTTTCCTTCCTGACACATTGCACATTTCATTAATCCCAATCACCTTTTTTTTTTTTGCCTTTTATTTTCCAACTTGCTCTAGAAAGATTTAGGTTGTTGTTCTCTTAAAGATATCAATAGGGTATTCACAATATTTCCTTCGCAATTAAGAAAGTAAGTCTTATAAATAAGTTATTAAGGAATACCTTTAGCCAATATGGTACATTGCTCTTGTAACCTGTTGCCAATATAATTGCATCAAAACTCTCCGTTCTCCCATTGACAAACTCCACAGCATACCGTTTTAGCCTCTTGATTCCCGGGAATACCTGAATGTAGGGGAAAAAATCAAGAAAAAGTTAAAAAGATCTTACCAAAAGCATATAAGCACATACTTATTCGCCAACAATATATAGAAAGTAAGATAAGTGATATGAAATGCGGGATTGGGGAAAAGTACCTTAATGTCTCCACTTTTGATCTTAGCAAGAGTCCCAACGTCCAAGACTGGGGTCTTGCCGGACAAGTTCTTAAGCTGAAGGGGACCCAATTTGGGGCGGTTCAATCCAAACCTGGCGGTGTTTCCAAGTCTCAGCCACGAGACTAACAGCAAGAACCAGTCGACAAGGCGCATGGGCAGGCTCCACTTGAGCAACGCCATTGATAACCCAAAAGTTGATCTTCCTAGCATATGTTGTGGTAGAATATGCACCTACATATTTCCATCAGGAATTGTTATATCAGTGGGAGCCAATTCATAAAAACAAAAGTTACTACTATTGACAATAAAAGGGTGATTTTTTAAGTAAAAAAGCCATGGGTGGTGAGCCCTATCTGTCTCTTTCTCTACTTGTAATTGAGAATAGAGAGGCTAATTGGTTCCAGGCCATGACTAGTTTGTGAAGATCCTGAGGATTCTGAACTTTGTGCGCATGCTTTGGAATCCCAAGAAAGTGAAGGAAATGAATAAGAATTTTAATTTTTGATTCTCAGAAAGAATTGCAGTGATCTTTATTTTTGTTCGATTCAATCCTGTTGGAACTTGTAGTCATATGCAACTATGCAAATATTGGTTTATTAAACTATATAGGGCATGGCATATCGTCCAAAAAAATAGGGCATGAAATGGAAATCAGACTTATCATGCATACAATACATCATGTCAAACCTAACTTTTGCTCAACTTCATTGTTGTGCTCAAACTCATGTATTTCCAAAATAGCAAAAGTTGTAAATATTGATTGCCCCTTTTTTAAATCTCCTTAAAGAAAATCAGAGGCAGTTAAAAAGGGCACTTTTACTTATAATTTTCAGACTCAAAACATTGAAAAAAAAAAAAAGAAATGATCTGGGTTTTTTCTCTCTTACTGAATTCATGCAAATCTTAATCAAGAAAACAAATTAAAATACCTTTTTTGTTTTTATTCCCTCTCACCAAAACGTTCAAAATTTGGTGAAAACTCTTAAAAACAAACATTCCAAGTTGGTCTTAATCAGTATAGATTACTGTTAAGATCGGAAAGCAAATAAACAAGAAAATAAAGACGAAAATAAACGAGAGAGAAGAGTTTGAAGGTTGTAAAATTGAACATACCGAATCTCTAACAACAAGTGAAGGGTTGGCACCATGATTGCAAAGATCTAAACACACTTCCATACCAGAATTTCCACACCCCACAACCAAAACCCTTTTCTCTCTAAACTCTTCTCCACTTTTATATAAACTCGTATGTCTTATATCCCCAACAAATTCCGTTATTCCTTCCATCGCCGGCACCACCGCCTCTGCATTTTCTCCGGTCGCTACCACCAACCACCGGCACTTATATTCCGTTTCTACTCCTTTTTGGTTGACACTTCTGACTCTCCAGAACCCCATATCATGATCATACTCAGCTCGCGAAACACTCTCGTTGAAACGAGGCTTAATATCAAATTTCTTTGCGTAAGACTCCAAGTAATCTATGAACTGTTTCTTTGTTGGATATGTTGGAAACTCCTGTGGGAAGCCCATGAGAGGTAACTCGCAAAACTGTTTTGGCAAGTGGAGTCGAAGGCGATCGTATGTTTTAAGTTGCCATAAGGAAGCTATACAGTTGGATCTTTCTAACACCATGCTTGGAACTCCTTTCTCCTTCAAGCAGGCTGCTGTGGCTAGCCCCGAAGGTCCAGCTCCTACTATAATTGGCCCTAGAACAACACACTGACTAGTACTAGTACCACCACTATTGTTATTTGTCGTCATCATTCTCTCCGAAAAGATCATGGGATCATTTGCTTGCTTGCTCTCGATTTCTCTTAAGTTATATGTCTCCATTGTAGCAACTAAGTGCTACTAAGAGTGATATGCTTAAGGTGGTCAAAACAGAGTGATGAATAACCGGCTATATATAGATAAACTTGGAGTTAAGTAATGAATTTTAAGTGCGGAATGCTAAAAAGCTAGCAAAATCCATCAAAAGAAATATGAGAGAGAGCGTTGTTGGTGTAGGAAGCTCGGAGGAGAGATTAAGTAGGGATTTAGTGATGAATTTTTTACTATCGTATCTAAAAGAGAGACCAAGCTTGAGAAGAAATTCCTGAAAACTAGGACAGGTAATACTACAGCTAGTACCAGCATCAGTGTCTAACTAACTGTGTGTTTTGCAGATGTGTGTGAGTTTGCAGATTATAATCAAAAGAAGGGTTTAAATTTTGTTTTCTTCTTCTTCTTTTTTTGTGTTTGATGATGTCTGGTTTTTGGAGATGTTCAATGGGGGGCAGAGCGGATGGTGAGGAAGTACTGCGGGGCTAAGTTCTTGCATTCAACAATTGAATATGAGAGAGAGGGAGAGTGAATGTGACGGTGATAGGCGTATATATACAATACATAATATTCCTTTTGTTCGATACAATAAATAATTGGAAGGTGTGGTATAACTTTTGGGAAGTGCAAGTTTAAGTGGTTTGGTGTGCATATGAGGTATCATATTCAAGTTTAAAGGGTCAACTATTAAAAAATCAACTAAACTTATTACTTACAGGTGAGGTAACCAGAGAGAGAGTTTCTTATTAACAGGACGACTGTGCGCTATAATCTTCCGACCCTACTTGGGGCCACACACTTGTGAGGGCATAAGCTTAAGACTGTCATATCTATATATGGTTGATTTGGGGCGCCTCACAAATCGAGAGTTGGGAGAGCTTATTGCGTGTAAATAGTAGTGGAAAGGACGATCCTTCCAGGAGTTGCACAATGTGATGGCAATCAGGAATTTAGTTGCAAGTTTGAGCTATGATTAATCTGGAAAAAGGGTGTAATTACACATTAGTTTTTTTTTTTTTCGAAATCACACATTAGTTGAAAATGAAAAAGGGGACATGTTTGTAGTGTATATTATTAATATAACAAGTTTTGTCGATCATATCTTGCATATTGATAATATTGTAAAACTTGTGTATTTTCTTTATTTGTCTAACTACGAAATTCATTCGAATCTTACACATGTTAATACTTTTTTTATACTTTTTACTACACAATTTACTTAACTTATTATTATACAGAACAAACTTTAGTTATCCACTATGCTATTTACTTGGATGATATTTGTTAACACTTAGAAAGCTTGAAATAAACGGAAAATAATTATTATTATTAGTGTTATAAGTTCTTTTTATCATTGTAAAAAATATTTTGAGACCTATAAATATACCCAAATACACAACTCCACATCTTGCAAGTTTAAGTTGCATATAGTGGGGATTTTCAAAAATTTTTGTGAGAGAATATGATATTTAAGTTAAGAAAAAAAAATCTATGTATATAGGAGAAAGATAAGTCAGTACTATAGTTTCACTGCACTTTCTTGCCTCGATGACAAGAGGAGGCAGTATTACAAGAAGAGAAAAAGTGTGAAAATAGTGTTATGAGAAGAAACACGATAAGAAGAGACGATTGTCCCTTCAGTATGCTTTTTTCTTCCTCCCTGATTACATATACTTATCTCTATACATCAAAATAAGTTTTACATATTTTATAGATAAAAAAAATTAATTACAATTAATCCTTTCATCAAAAATCAGATTTCTAAATCTAAACTTTAAAATGAGAATTATAAATTTTTCTCTCACATATGGTGAGAAATTCCTGATAGTTTCGGGTGCAAAAACATTGCTCGATTCTTGACATACAGACGTGTGTGGATCCGAGTGTGCTCTCAACGTGGTTATGATATTTTTCTTTTGTAGTAAATGAAATTCGTAGTTAATAGTGTGAACCGTTATATAGTTATTAATTATCTGTTGATTAATTGTGTATATGTATGTTATATATATTTCTTTCATTGGTATTAGAGTCAAAGACTCTTAAAACTATATAATTAATTTTTGAAAATTTTGAGAGTAATGATGGATTAAAATTTAGAATTTCATGGTGTATTATTTTCGTTTAAATTGGACTGAAAATTTTAGATAGTTATAATTTTAAAAAAAAAAGTTTGGAATTTTAAAAATTTGACTACACAATTATACTCAGAAGACAAAAGCAGTCGAAATGCAAAATTTTAGTGACAGAAAGCATCTGGAAGGCTGCCTGCCTGCACTACCTTTGCCCCCATCTGGGCATCGTCATGGAATTTCAGGTGCTTCCTTCTGTTTTGCAAAATGCAGCACACATCGGCATTTTGCAACGAATCGACACACATCAATTGGTTGAACAAGGGACTGCTCGGTAGTTCACCGAAACGACTTCATTTGGAAACCAAACGCTGGGTCGTTTGACATGACTCGACCAAAAGTCTGACCGAACCTGGTTCGGCCCACAACCTAACCTGTGGGTTTGACCGATCCGTTGACGAGTGCTTCGCTCAATCAATGACTGACATGTCGCATGCGTGGAGGGGTGTGAGATGACAAAGCCCACGCGGCCCACGCGCATGTTCATATTCTGATCCACTCTTGCCGACGCGTGAGGCTACTTTTGGCAACCAAATTTTTTCAACTTTCTAACAGATAGAATATTTACAATATTATGAAATATTTTGGTATCTTTTTGTAAAAATTTGAATTCTAGAAGTATTTATTTTTTTTAAAATTGATTAAAATATAATATTTAATTGCTTTAAATGTACCAATTTATCAAATAAAATTACAGTACAATGACAATATATTTGCAAAATGTATTAAAAATTTATTATCTAATTTATTTTTATAATCTATATGTGTTATGTTTTAATAAATTAAAAAAATATGCAATTTGTTTATATAATAATATTATTCTATATATATTTTAAATAATATCAATTATTATATGTTTGTGAAAGAGGTCCTAACACTTAAGAGATTGAATTTTGGATTATCTCAAAGAGACCCTAAAAATAAGAAATATCTTCTTTTGATTAAATATGGCATTGTTGAAGTTATAATGTATTCAATTAAAATATGATTGAAAAGTTTATCCTGTGGGTGTGTGTGCCTTCATAGGCATTATAACTTAATGTGTGCTAAATTATCAATATCATTTGTTAGGTATTAGACAAACTTAATATGGAATAAGTTATTGATATCATTTCTCGTGTATTAAATTTTAGTTATATGTTCATTAGTAATGTTTAATCAGCTTAAGTATTATCTGTCTATTTAAATTATTTATTATAATTTATTAGAATTTTTTAAATTCTAGATAATTAATTTTTTTGTAATTTTAATTTATCACATAATAAACATATGTTTTTTAAATTATAGTAATTTAGAAAATAGAACTAAAAATTGAATCATTCGAGTGTTTACTGAAATAAAATTGTGGTTCCACCACATTATGTGTGGATCTCATTATCTCGATTTGTGTATAGGATTCCATTCACCCCACGGTTGGGAACTAATGATTGGTCCTGTCTACAAAGATTTTGGATTTGGTCATAACGATCAAATTATATTTGGCCTTGTTTCTACCTTTTCGGTCATTGTCGATACAATTATAAAATATTGGATCTTCCATTATTTGAATCATGTATCTCCATCACTTGTAGTGATTTATCATTCAATGAATGACTGAAAAATGTTGACCCAATTATAATGTTTGTTATTTTGTACATAAGCAAAACATTCAAAATCCTCTATTTTCTATACGTCTAATTTCTATACATCTAAGAGATTCGTTTCGAACTTTTCTTATATTTTTAATGAACCATACACTAGATTGGATTTAATGAAATAAATGGTAAATCAAGTACAATGTTTCAAATTCCTTATTTCAACAGTAATAAATTCAATTGTTAATATTTATTTGAGTAATGCATTATTAACTAACTACTACTTCTAAAGTCGATTAATATTGAGGTACATGTAATTATACGTTAATCTTAAGTGGCATTAATATCGGGTAGATTACTTATTTTACATCGGTTGGGAGTGAGATTGTATAGGGGTTTTCCCCTTATAAGTAAGTTATAGGCCTTAGTGGTTATGGGAGACAACTGTGCTAGAACACATAGTCTTAATTGCGCTAGAACTCATTTAAAATTTAAATTCAAAATTAAACTCTAAATCCTATTCTATAACTAAATCACGTTATTCATATCGATATATATCTAACACAAAGTTAAACTCCGATTCTATCAATCGATCCTACAATACAACGAGTGACGAAGCTAAATTTGTAAGTGTTTTTGAGTGAGTTTGTTGTTGTCTTGGTGACAGACTTCTAACTATTTTTTATTACACTTAATAATCTAGGTTAAATCCAATTTTTTGCTACAGTATACCATTATTAAAGTTTTTTTGTCAGCTTAATTAATGTTAATGGAAAATAGTTTGCAGGAGAGGAAGTGGAAGACGTGTGTTTATAAGTAGAGCTGGAGAAACTGAACTTCAACTTCAAAGGCGAATGTGAAAATCTTTGTTAATTATCAAAATTCAACATCATATGTTATATTTTCCATTTATATAGTATATAATTCTTACTCTATCAATTCATCTTTTCATTCTTAAATTTCATTCTCTTTTATCATTATTTATTGTATATGTCTTTTAGAATGTCAATGATTAGAGAATATACTTCTCTTAGAGAATTGAATGATCGGATAAAGATATTAAAATTAAAATTAGAGTTAGAATTTTGTGGTTGTGGAAGACTTCTCTATTTGAAAATAATATCTCAGCATTTGAGATTAACATGATACTTATTGATGATGCAATAAATTATATTGATTAATATCTCGTTTATTATCATGATACTCATTGTTAATTATTTTTTATAATAATAATACTTTTTCTTATATTAAAAAATGTAGGATTCTACTATTCAAGCCACTATTTAAAAGACTGCAACCTTACCAAAATTTAAAAATGAAAATAAAATAAGGGAAGATCATTGTTATTCAATGGCCAATTCAATATTGTTTCAAATTGTGGTAATTATAGAGTTACAAAACATCATTATGTCATCCTATTTAAGCAGATATCAGTGGTTCACAAAGTGACTAAAAACTCTTCTATTAAGGGAGAAATTTTTTGGTTTGAACATTATAATGATATTCAACGGATGGACCCGTCCAAACTTTAACTTGAAGATAAAGAGTGAGTTTTTGTAATTTATTCATGTTAATTTTTTACTTTTTTTATTATATATTTAATTTAGAATTTTTTAATGTTATTTTTCAAACAAAATTCTCTAAATTGCATATTATGGAGAGAATTTGCTGATATGTTGGAATCTTATGTTGGTGCTAGTAAGAATTTCATTATCATGATTCTAACAAGTGTCGAAATCAATCCTTTTAATGGTATTTTTTTACGAATTAAATTATTTATTATAACATCAAAAAAATTTGTTATTAATATAATATTTTACTTCAATTAGGCATATTTTTGTCAATTGCACCATGAATTATTCCAAATTGGTATTTAATTATCGTAGCACTCAAGCAATTCATTTGAAGAAAATGTTGTTATAATATTGATTTCTTTCACGATTTTAATTTTTTTAAAGAATAATATTTTGTTTAAATATTTTATAATGTTGAAAAATGATAAAGGCAATGTATGCAATACTACAAAAAATATAATATATAAAGAAGTATTTAGAAATTTATAATAAAAATATTTATAATAAATTATTTTTTATTTAATATTTATTTATTAATTAATTATTTTAACATAAATAATTTTATTTAATATAATTTGATATAAAATAATTTATAATTAAAATTTCCACTGCATTGCGCTTGTAGTGCTATTAGTATATACCCTAATTGAAAGGACATTTGAGTTATATGCTAAGGGCAACTCTAATGGGGTTCATCACCCCCGTAGAGCTGCACCATGTAAACCTCTCCCATTAGGGAGAGGCTCACGTGGTGGAGCGCTTCACCAAATGGTGGGGTCTACTATTTTTATAGACCCTGCCTGTAAAAAGTTTAAATATTTTTTAAAATAGTTATATATATTATATTTTATAATAATATTTTTATAGTATATATATTAGAATTGACAATTTTTAACACGATAACACAATCAATGAGTATACAATTAGACACGATACAAATGACATGAATTTTATTTTTATAGTTTTTATGACATAAAAATTTAAATAATAGTAATTTTAAGAATTTTCAAAAATAATTCAATCTATTTTTTTACTAAATTTATTATATTCATATTTTTTTACCAAATTTTCTATTTAATTATATACTTTTAAATAAAATATTTATATTATTTTATTATTTTTAGTAATATATAAAAATTTATATTATCTTTTAATATTTCATAAAATTTATTTTATGAAATTCATATTATTATTATTTTTAGTAATATATAAAAATATATAAAAATT
>CANYCX011617544.1:0-18536 GCA_948193385.1 Breynia disticha f. nivosa | reverse complement strand
ATATATATATATATATATATGATGACTTGATATAGGTTTGGTTGAGAGATTGTGAGATAATGCCTTGGAGGCTATGTGTTTTGTTTTGGCTGTGAATTGATGGTAAGTGATTGAAAATGATAATAGAAAGAAATGATGAATGAATGATGATTAATTTTACAATTGTGTTATGTTTGAGTGATGAATTAAGGATGTTATGTGTGTCTTAAAGATGTATAAAATGGTTGATTAAGAAGCTAATAAGGTTGGTTTGATATGCTTTGGAATGGTATGAATTGTGTAAGTCTCGGATGGAATTAAAAGTGAGCATAATGCTGCTGAAGCACATTAACGTACGTTATGTGCGACAATAACGTACATTAATGTAGATTAACGTAGGTTAAGTCTGTCTTCACATACGTTATTCTTGTCTGAAAATTGTTGGAAAGTTGTTGATGAATAACATATGTTATTGGCTAGGTAAACATACGTTAATATGGTCAAAAACAGTTTTAGCCCAAATAACGTACGAATGATTATCTGAAGTGAGGAAATGGCCTAGGATGTTTACATGAAACAACCTGAGGGATTTGTCATCCTAAATATCCTAATAAGGTATACAAGCTTAATAGGTCCATTTATGGACTTAAGCAAGCGTCCTGAACTTGAAATATTCGTTTTGATGAATCCATTAAGGAGTTTGGGTTCCGCAAGACTAATGATGAGGCATGTGTATATCATAAGTTCAGCTGGAGCATAGTAGTGTTACTTGTATTTTATGTCGATGACATCTTGCTTATTGGAAATGATATCTCAGCATTGCAACAACTTAAGTAATGGTTAAATACGTGTTTCTCAATGAAAGACTTAGGGGAAGCCGAGGTTAAACTAGGTATAATGATCTATTGAGATAGATGATGGCGTCTCTTGGGACTAAGTCAAGAAAAGTACATAGAAAAGATACTAAGGCATTTCATTATGGAAAAATCCAAGAAGGGATTATTGCTAGAGAAGAGATAAAACATCTGAATAGAGTCCCATATCCATCATCTATAGGATCAAGAAGTTCATTACAGGACAAGGAGTCATCCCATCTATCCTAAATCCTTTGGAGCTTTTGTGTGGTAATAATGGGACTATAGCACAGGCCAAGGAGCCCCGAAATCACCACCGATCCAAACACATACTCAAGAAATTCCATCTCATTCGAGAGATCATCGATAGAGGAGATGTGAAGATGATCAAGGTTCTAGGTGAAGACAATGTTGCAAACCCCCTGATCAAGCAACTAGCTAGTCCGAAGCATGAGCGTCATGTTAGGTCTTTTGGGCCTAGGGTTGTGTCTTATTGGGACTAGTGCTAGTGGGAGATGGTTAGTGTAAGCCCTAGCCCAATACATTGTTTGTATCTTTTATTATTGAGTAATAAAATTGCAAGGCATTATTTTATCATTTCATGTATTGACCTGTGGTATATGTTTGATAAAATATCCAAAAATGTTATTTAAACGCTTGAGATATCAAGGTTGAGGACCTTGATAGTGGAACCTGGAAGTTATGAGAATAATATTCTAAATATGCCTAGTTGGTTATTTTTATGGGAATAAAAATGAATTAAGACTAGTACAAACATTGTAAGTGACAATGTTCTGTGGATTACAGATATTTGGGATATCTAGCATAGTGCATAGGTACAATGAAGAGCATTGTATTTGGAGAGCGATCACTATTTGTAATGTCAAATATTATCCTTAGACTGAAAATCACCATGTCTCTTGTTATTTTTAGTGTACTTTGACATACGCCTACCATGGCAGTAAAAGGTTGATAAGTATGGGTATGATTGGGTATGCTAATAATCATAAGTAAGAGCAGGAGTGAAGTGAAGGGATTGACCCTCTTATGAAAATGAGAGCAGATATCACTGGCCACTTGATAGACAAGATTGGGAAGAATGTGGCTGGACCCAAATGAAATGATTATGTCATTTATTCGAACTTATCAATTTTTGTCATAGAGATTAAGAAAATTGATTTAGCACTAAATAAGGGTGTTAGCGACATGCTTTATGCTAATCAAGATAACATAGGTCAAAGGATGTATTTGAATTGTAGTAGGGTTGTTGACACCGCTCGTCAGCTATTTAATTTAGGTTGATCATAGTGTCTTACTGGACACCGCCAATGATTTATGAGTTATTAAACTAATTGCCTTTATTAAATAGTCCTATAGATCGTACATAGATGACGGAAAATCAAAAAGGGTATTTTTGGGTTTTCACCTTAGGCCAAAAATCCAGCTATTGGGCTGGATCGGGCATTTGGGCCAATTTTGATAATTAGGCCCCACATGGATGAAAAATATTATTTCTTACATAATTTTAAGACAGATTATATGTTAAATATGCCGTAAGTGAAACATATGTAAGAAGATAAGAGAGAGAAGATTTAGGAAGCTTGTCTTAAATTAAAACAAGAACAATGTGGGATAAACTAAGAGATAAATCTAGTTTATTAATCCACATTAAAGTTACATTTTTTTAGGGTGGTTTTTTTAGGAATTCTATTTTAATTAAAGACTTAACAAATTCCTAATGGGATTAGGATTATTAAGTGGTTTAATCTTGCAAAACTCTTCTTTATAAAACCAACTAATCATTCTTTATGAGTGTTGGTCGTCCCTCTAAAGACCACCAAAAACCGTGAGCTCCCACCTAAAGATCAAATGTGAGATTTTTATGGTTTTTCTAGAAAGTGACATGAGATTTAGGGGCTGATAATATAGTTTGATCATCGCTGTGCCTTCTGTTTTACAACAAACTCATCTGATCATTGAAAAATAGATGAACCGAATTTCTCTTTTGTGCTAGTACACATTTCCACTAATCCGTGTGTTCATTTTGTAGAGGAATCATGTGTGGGATTCTTTCTTGATGTCATAAAGGTCATCTCGAAGTATTTCGGGGCGGTAGTTAACTGTTCTTTAGTAAAGAACTCACGGCCTACAAGAAGAAAGAATAAAAGTAAGTTTTTCTTTGAAAGTCTACATTTTGCTATCAACTAGTTATCGTCTAGGATTAAATATATGTGTTTCTTGAATTTTGGTGAAGATCTTGGCTCGTTTCTGATGTCTTGTTGAGTGCTTTCCGCTACCATTAGTGTTCGAATACGTCAGAAATCCCAACATAAAATTGACTTAATATAGTAGGGTTTATGTTAATTTTAATCCCATTCATGGCTGGTCATCTGTAGGTATGTGTTTTAATTCATAAAATGTAAAACTAGGTACATAATTTGTTGTTTTAAGACTATTTTGACATAGTTTAAATCAAATATGCCTAAACTTGATTTTATGAATTTAGGAGGGGCTGATTTTAAGCATACATGTGATTTTAATTATTTTTTACTATTCATAATGTTTAATTAGTGGCCTGATCATATAAACCCTAAACTAGGTGCCTTATAAAGAGAATTCATGACCTAGTTAGAGTAGCTTAATTCTAAAGGACCTAAAATAAATTTTGTGGCAAAATTCGGGACTGAATAAGTTTTGGAAAGCTGGAAATTTCATGTATGATGTTTTATTTAAGTATTTATTATTTTACTTAAATGCATTCATGTAGATTTTGCACTTATTTTTGATAAATGTGTAAAATGGTAAAAGAAAAATTGAATCATTGTTATTTTGTCACAAAATATATTGATGTTGTCTTGTGGGCTTGAGTGGATTCATTCAAGGAGTGATATTGTGTTTGGCCTAAGCCCATTACTAGGTTTAAACTCAAGGAGCCCAAAGACACAATTTCTCTTAATGGCTTTGGCTTAAAACTTAAAATCAGATTTGTCATGTTGAGGGTTGCATTTCATCCTGTTTAAGCATGTGGGCCTTGGGTCCATATGGGTGTTAGGAAAATTTATTTGTTGAATGGTTTGCATGGTGCATTCATGGACCTGGTTTATTGGGTTGTAAAGGTCTTCTGAGCATATTTTATTAAATGGTTTGTAAAGGCTCGCTAAGCCTATTTTATTAGATTAATTTCTTAGTATAAAATTAGTATAGAAAGGAGACTTGACCTAGATGGAAGGGATGTCCAAGTGTGGAGCCCAACAAGGAAGGATAGATAGCCCATTTGAAGATGGACTTAAAGCCCAGTTATAGGTTTATTGGTCCATTATTACACGTTTACTTTTTTTCACTTAGTCTTTTTGCATGCTTTTATTTGTTGATGATTTAATGTAACATATACAAATGTCAAATCTGCATGCGTTTGCCATACCAAGCCGAAATCCAAACAAAATTAATCCCACAAATAGTAAGTCAAGCAAATTACCTTCCTAAATTAACAGTCTTTTAAGGCATCGAACATCGAAGCGTGGGTCATGCCCAAGCTGAGCACATTAGATTTTCTTTATGAGGTAGGGCTAAGACCAATGCTTTCTGTGGCTCCATGCTAGAGTGGGGGTAGATTAGTATCATGGTTAGCACAATAATTGTAGGTTTGGACTTAAAATGTGACTGTGTGTTGGCCCTAGGTAATTAATGGGCAGTGCCTTGGCATGAAAATGCTAGTCCCATTAGAAATCGAGAGTCATTTTGGGGAAGATGATTGGATGGATTCCAACCTAAGTGGCCTAGTCTTTGCGAAGCAAAAAGTGGATCTCAGTGCCACAAAATGAATCATTAACAAGTGGATTATTTAATGGGATATTAATCTATTATTAACTGGGATTTCTTTGATTAAAAACCTCATAACTGACCTTGTTTAATTTTTATTTGTAGAGAATGAATCTGAATCTGAATTACTCAAATTTTTCCCTACACTCTATCATTGAAAAGGAGAAATTGAATGGGTCTAATTGTCTATATTGGGCCTGAAACCTGTAGATTATTCTAAGGCAAGAGAACAAGCTAGAAGTTTTTGATGTCGCTCTTCTTACTGAATCAACAAGGAATGCCACTATCGCCATTCGAGAACCTTTCAAAATAAAAAAATAGGATTTGATGACGTCACATGTTTGATGTTGGCTACCATGATCCTCGAGCTACAAAAATAGTTCATGGATCAAGATGCATACCACATCATGAACAATCTCAAGGAAATGTTCCATGAGAAGGGCCATCAGGAGAGGTATTTGGCGATGAAGACATTAATATCGTGTAAGATGGCTCCTGGAGGATAAGTTAGTCCTCATGTGCTCAAGATGAAAGAGTACTTAGATGCTATTGAGAGACTTGGAGCGGGCTTGAAATAGGAGCTTACCATTGTCTTAGTCATTGGCTCCTTACCATCTAGTTATGACCAATAGTTCTTCACTTTATATTCAAGGGTGGAAAAGACCCTGAATGAGTTGTACAAAATTCTTTAGACTGGCTGAACAAAGTTTTAAGAAGCTGCAGTCTACATTACTGGTTTAGAAAGACGTCCAAAAGCACATCAAGAAGGATAATAAGAAGAGCAACGCCAAGGAAAAGATGCCACTGAAGCCAAAGGAGGATGGGTTTAAGTCCAAGGCAGTTCCTAAGCCTTGTCCTTTGGAATTATATCACCATTTCTTCGAGAAGGGCCATTGGAAGAGAAATTGTCCAAAGTTATTGGGAGATAAGAAGAAGAAAGGTGTTGATGAAGCATCTACTTCAGGTATCTACGTTATAAAAATAAATCTCTCTATTTCAACATCATGGGTATTGGATACAGATGTGGTTCTCACATTTGTTGCAACGTACATGGGACAAGAAATATGAGGGTACTTTCTAAAGGCAGGGTTGATCTCTGAGTTAGAAATGGAGCTAGAGTTGCTGCCATAGAGATAGGAGACTTAGTTTTATGTTTGCCTACAAGCTTAGAATTAAAAATTGTACACTGCTTTTGTGTACCTACAATGAGTAGGAATATTATTTCACTTTTAGCCTTGGATATTGATGCATTGTCTTTCATCATTGGTAATAATGCTATAAACATACATCGTGGAGATGCTTATTATGGATGTGCATCCTTAATTAATGGTTTATATATCTTAGACTTGTCAAGTCGTGAGCCTATTTACAACGAAGAAAATAAGAAAGCTAAGTCTGATGAACTTAATCTTTCTTACTTTTCACGTTATCATTTAGGAGATGCAAGTGAGAAATGCTTGCAAAGATTTTATAAAGATGGAGTTCTTGGGTCTTTGATTGGAAATCATTAGACACTTGCAAATCATGTATTTGTGAGAAAACGACAAAAAATCCTTTCAAGAAGAAAGAAGAAATAACTAGTGGATTGTTGGATCTAATACACTCGAATGTGTGTGGACTATTAAGTACACAAGCTAGAGGTGATTATAGCTGCTTCTTCACATTTATTGATTATTATGGTTGATATGGTTATATCCATTTAATGAAACATAAATCAAAAACCTTTGAAAGGTACGAGGATTTTAATAATGAAGTAGAAACCAGTAAGGCAGATATATTAAGGCCATTTGGTCAGATCGAGGTGGCGAGTATATGAGCCTAGAGATTGATGGAAATCTGAGAGATTGTGTTATAGTACCATAAATCACACCTTGGGGAACACCTCAATGGTGTCTTAAAGGAGGAATTGAACCATATTATATATGGTTAGGTCGATGATGAGTCAAACTGGTCTCCCAATATCATCTTAGGGTTATGCCCTAAAGACTGCAGCTTTTCTGTTGAATAGGTCTCCTACTAAAGTAGCTGAAAAGACAGCATATGTGATATGGACCGAAAAAACTCAACCTGTCTTTTTTTAGAATCAAGGGATGTCTTTTTTTTGTTATTCTAAAGAGACTAAGGGATATTATTTTTACAATCTTAGTGCGAACAAAGTGTTTGTTGCTCGAATTGTAGTGTTTGTAGAAAAAGAATTTATTCTTAATAGAAACAGTGGGAGAAGTGTAATACTCAAGGTTGTGTCAGAGGGTGTAGATACACTGATTCCTATAGAGGATAGCTAGGAGATGAACTCAAATCCAGAAGAAGTTATGGAACAAGAGCCCACTACACAAGTACATAAAAGATCTGGTAAGATATGTTAGGAACTCAAATGGTATGAGTTCATTGTAACTAATGAACAGAATATCACAATCATTGATTATGATGAACCTGCTTCTTACCAAGAGGCCATGGAGGATCCTAATTTGGAAAAATGGCAAGAGGCCATTAAATTCAAAATGCAGTCAATGTACAATAAGATAGTTTGGGACTTGACTGATCCACCAAAAGGCGCTAAGGTAATTGAATGCAAATGGATCTTCAAAAAGAAGGTAGGAGATATCTTTAAAGATAAACTAGTGGCAAAAGGTTTCACACAAGTTCATGGTATTGACTATGATGAAATATTTTCACCAGTAGTTATGCTTAAATCCATTAAGATTTTATTTGTCATAGCTGCATATTTGGACTACGAGATATGGCAAATGGATCTTACAACAGCTTTCCTAAATGGAAACCTCCTCAAGAATGTTTATATGAACAAACTAAGGGATTTGTCTATCCTAAATATCCAAATAACGTATGTAAGCTTAGAAGGTGCATTTATGGACTTAAGCAGGAATCCAAGAGTTAGAATCTTTGTTTTGATGAATGCATTAAGGAGTTTGGATTCACCAAAAATGATGATAAGCCTTGTGTATATTAGAAGTTCACTGGGAGTGTAGTGTGTCTCTTATGTTATATGTCGATGACATACTGCTAATTAGAAATGACATTTCAGTATTATAACATATTAAGTAATGGTTGAATTTATGTTTCTCAATGAAAAAAATAAAAGGAATATGAGGTTATACTTGGTACAAAGATCTATAGATATATATCACGACTTCTTTTAGGACTAAATTAAAAATGTATATAGATAAGATACTGAGGCTGTTTAGTATGGAAAAATCTAAGAATGGATTGTTGCCCTTACAATAAGGGATCATTCTCTCTAAGAAGAATTGCCCATCCTCTAGAGAAGAGAGAGAATGTAGAGTCCTATATGCGTCAGATATAGGATATATTATGTATATATGCTATGTATTAGGCCAAATGTTGCTCATGCACTGAGTATAACCAGTAAGCTCCAGTAAGATCCTAGAGAGATTCACTGGTCTGTAGTTAAGATAATTCTTAAGTACTTGAGAAGGAATAAAACTTGTTCTTAGTGTATGGAGGTCAAAAGGAGTTCAATGTTATAGACTACACTGGTGCTGTGACCCCGACTAGCAAGGACGATTCAAGAGTACAATCGTGAAGTATATTTTTGTTGAATAGAGGAGCTATTAGTTAGATAAGCTCTAAGAAAACTATAGTGGAAGATTTTACAATAGAAGCTGAGTATATAGTAGGTTTGAGGCAGTTAAGGCATATGTTTAGATTAAAAAGTTCATTATAGGACTAGGAGTCGTCCCATCTGTCCTAGATGCTTTAGACCTTTTGTGTGATAATAATGGGGCTATCACACAGGATAAAGAGCCCCAAATCACAATATATCGAAACACATACTCAAGAAGATTCATCTCATTCGAGAGATTATTGCTAGATGAGATGTGTAGATGATCAAGATTTTGGGTGAAGACAATGTTGTAGATCCCCTTACCAAGCAGTTAACTGGTTCAAAGCATGAGCGTCATGTTAGGTCTTTTGTTCTTAGGGTTACGTCTGATTGGGACTAGTTCTAGTGGGAGATTATTAGTGTAAGCCCTAGCCCCAATACATTGTATGTACCTTTTATTATTGACCTGTGCGATGTGTTTGATAAAACTATCCAAGAATATTAATTAAGTGTTTGAGGTATCAAGGTTGAGGACCTTGATAGTTGAACCTAGAAGTTAAAAGATTAACATTCTAAATATTCCTAGTCACTTATTTTCATGTGAATGAAAATGAATTAAGACTAGTATACACTTTATAGGTGATCATGTCGTAGGGACACAGATATGGATATCTAACAAAGTTCATAGATACAATGAAGGTCATTGTATTTGAAGAGTGATCACTATCTGCAATGTCAAATATCTATCCTTAGACTGAAAATCACTATGAGTTTTATTATGATTTTTTGTATACTTTGACATACGCCTAACGTGACTGTAGAAGGTTGGCATGTATATTATGATTTTTCGTATACTTTGATATACGCCTAATGTGACCGAAAAAGATTGACAATTATGGGTATGATTGTTAGCATAAGCCCTTGCCCCAATACATTGTTTGTAACTTTTATTATTCAGTAATAAAATTATGAGACATTATTTTATCACTTAATGTATTTACCTATGGTAGGTGTTTGATAAAATATCCAAGAATGTTAATTAAGCGCTTGAGGTATCAAGGTTCAGGACCTTGATAGTAGAACCTAAAAGTTATGAGGTTAACATTCTAAATAACCCTAGTCACTTATTTCCATTGGAATGAAAATGAATTAACACTAGTATGTACTTTGTAGGTGATCATGTTCTATAGGTCACAAATATTTAGGATATCTAATAAAGTACATAGATACAATGTGGGACATTGTATTTGGAGTGTGATCACTATTTACAATGTCAAATATCTATCCTTAGACTGAAAATCACTATGTCTATTATTATGACTTTTAGTGTACTTTGACATATGCCTAACGTGACAATAAAAGGTTGACAAGTATGGGTATGATTGGTGTGCTAACAATTACGAGTAAGAGCATGAGTGAAGTGAAGGGACTGACCCTCTGATGAAAAATAAGAGTAGATATCGCTGGCTGCTTGGTATATAAGATTGGGAAGAGTGTGGCCACACCTGAATGAAATGATGAGGTCATTTATTTGAACTTATCAATTTTTTCATAGAGATTAAGAAAGTGATTTAGCACTAAATAATTATGTTTGATACATGTCCAAGTCATGATATCGGAGGTGGAGGGATAAATTTGAATTGTAGTAAGGTTGTTGACACCGCTCGTTAGCCCTTTAATTTACGATGATCATAGCGTCTTAATAGAGACCTCCTGTGATTTATGAATTATTAATTTATTACATTTATTAAATAGTCCTACATATCGCACATGGATAACGGAAAGACCAAAAAGGGTATTTTAAAAATTTCACCTAGGTCAAAGTTCATATGTCAGGGCGAATCGGGCATTTAGGAAATTTTGGTAATTTGGCCCAATATGGACGAAAAAATATAATTTATCATTGCTTATGTGATTTTAAGACAAAGATTATTAATAAAATTTGATATCTTAAATTAAAATATGTAAGACGATAAAGTGGAGAGAATTTAGGAAGCTTGCCTTAAATTAAGACAAGAAAAATGTAAGATGAAAGAAAAGAATTCCTCTTTTATTTTCTACGTTTAAATACGGCAAGTGTAAATGAATTTGTTTTCATTTAAACACTTAACAAAGTCCTAATTGAGTTAGAATTGTTGGTTAAGAATTTTCATTAAACCAAACTCCTACTTTTTAAAGAATTGAAACCCTATTTCTTTTATAACATAAGTCGTCCACCAAAACACTCCCCATAGTTGTGACCCTTCTTCCACTAAATCAAGTAGTTAATTTTTAGGTTTTTCTCCAAGAAGGACGACACTTTGAGGGGATGATCATATCATTTGATCATCGTGGTTCTCTTAGTTTCGTGAAAACTTCATCCGTTTGACAGAAATAAGGTGAACCAAAAATCCCTGTGTTAGTACACTGTTTCTACTGCTAGTACACTATTTTTGCTAATCTGTGTGTTAGTTTTGTAGAGGAACTGCATCTATGGTTCTTGGAAAAGGTGTCACAAAGGTCGTCTCGAAGTATTTTGAGACAGTAGTTACTTTTATACACCAAACCATCTATGACCAAGCAACAAAAGGAAGCAAAGTGAGTTCTTTTCTTTACAATTTATGTTTTTATGTTAACTAGATATCTACCATTGATCAATATGTGATTAGTTCAATTTTTTATGATGATCTTGGTTGTCTTTGATGTGGTTTTATGTATATATTCCATTTCCATATATGTTAGAACACATTAGAAACCCAACAATGATTGGGTATGCTAGGAATTATAAGTAAGAGCATGAGTGAATTGAAGGGATTGACCCTCTCATGAAAATGAGAGAAGATATCACTGGTCGTTTGATAGACAACATTAGGAAGAATGTGACCGAACCCGAATGGAATGATTAGGTCATTCATTCGAACTTATCAAATTTTTTATGGAGATAAATAAAGTGATTTAGCTCTAAATAATGATGTTTGGGACATGCACTGTGCTAACCATAATATTAAAGGTCAAAGGGTGAATTTGAATTGTAGTAGGGTTGTTGACACCGCTCGTCAGCTATTTAATTTTGGATGGTCATAGTGTCTTACTAGAGACCTCTAATGATTCATGAATTAATAAATTCATTCGAACTTATCAAATTTTTTATGGAGATAAATAAAGTGATTTAGCTCTAAATAATGATGTTTGGGACATGCTCTATGCTAATCATAATATTAAAGGTAAAAGGATGAATTTGAATTGTAGTAGGGTTGTTGACACCGCTCGTCAGCTATTTAATTTTGGATGGTCATAGTGTCTTACTAGAGACCTCCAATGATTCATGAATTAATAAATTCATTAGCATTATTATATGTCCTGCTGACATGAACAACGAAAAATCAAAAAGGATAATTTTGGAATTTTGCCTTATGTCAAAATTTGGCTATTTGGCCGGATCGGGCATTTGGGCCAATTTTGGTAATTGGACCCAATATGGATGAAAAACATAAATTTGTAACTTTTATATGCTTTTAAGGCAAAAATTATCCAAGTGGATATGATGTCTTAAATTAATACATAAGAGAGAGAAATGTGGAGAAATAAAACTAAAAATAGTTATCTTATTTTGGATAAGATAAGATAAGATAAAGGGAAATCAAATCTTTTCTTTTGTCCTTATCATACATGACAAGAGAGAGAAAGAAACAAAAATAATTTTACTTGAATTAGAACTTATCATAATCCTAATAAAGTTAGGATTGTTGATTAATTATTTTATAAAATACAACTTTCATTCTTGAAAAAACCCTAACCTAGCCGTCCCTCTCTCTCTCTCCATTCCTCTCTTTGCCGTCACTCACCAAGAAGATTCAAGATTTTGATTCTTGAGGATTTTCTCCAAGAAGATGTGAGATCAAAGGGCTGATTATAGGACTTAATCATTGTGGTGTCATTGTTTTCACGATTTTTTCATCCATTTGACAGAAATAAGGTGATTCAAATAAACCCTCGCGCGAGTACATAGTTTCGTTGATCTATGTGTTAATTTTGCAGAGGAACTACTCGTGTGGTTCGTGGAGAGGTGTCTTGAAGGTTGCCTCGAAGTATTTGGAGGTAGTAGTTACTGTTCTTGATCATATACATACGACCTAACAAGGAAGAAAGGTAAATACTTCTTTCTTTCATCAAAGTTTCAATTTTTACATAACTAGTTTTAATCCTATTGTCACAAATGGTGTTAATCACTTTTCGGTGAGATTCTAGGTTTCATTTTATGTGTTTTTGTTTGTATTTTCCGCTGCCATAGGTTCATAAACGCATAGAAAACCCAACATTCCTGGCTCAATCCTATGCTCAATCGAATATTTTTGGCTTAATTCCTAATTAAATCTCTCAAATCTTTTTTTCACTCCCTCGCTCTCTAGAAATTTTCTATGTTCTCTCAATTCTCAACTTCAATTCCTTCTTTTATTTATATTTTTACACCTAACTTTGCCTCCTCATGCTTGAATTTCTAACCATTTCTGCAATTCTGCTAGATTTACAAAATATGTTGGGTCACAGTTAATTACTCGTAGTTATTGCAACCACGCTTTTACCCCCATATAGCATAGCTTACTACACGTGGTCGCAGCCACAGTGTACATATTTGGTTGCAACCACCGTGTACTCGATGGAAATATGCAAAAACTTCTCTGATTATATACCTGACTCTATTTTACGAACAGTTTTCACCTGAAATATGAATCAAATTTTCTTTCATACATATTCTCGTTTAATAATAATCCTAACATCACTCAAAAAAATTAATTTATTTAAAGTATTTTTAAATATTTTAGTTATTTCACTAATCATAGGATTTTAAGATGAGAATGTTACAATACACATGTCACACATTTGTACAATGCAAAAAGGTGTGAGAGATGGGGCGGCTCAGATGACAGCTTGCCGACCTGTGCACTTATGGAATTCTTCAAGCATTCCATGACCAAAATTCTGAGATACTTATCCTAAAAATAAGAGAAATTTAATGAGCCGCATACTCAATAAGTATATTCATCATAACATAAGTTTAACAAATCACATGCAATCATTATACTTTAATACTCTATATACATATATGTGTGCATATGCTTTATTTTCTCTTTTCTTTTAGTTACTGACCTTGCTACTCAATCTTCTTGGGTTTTAAATTTCAGTTTCAACTCTAGCATGTAGAATTAAATCTAAGATCACTTAATTTTTAATTTTAATCTAAATCTTAAGATCTTATACTCTAGCTTCTTGCAAGTACCACATTTCTCTATAATGTTTCATACGAAATGAATACACATAACATCAATCAAAATAAACATTTATACTCTAATTATCCTCTAGTGTAATTAATTACCTCCTCTTTTGTTTACTTTGTCTCAGTATCGCTAAAATAGATAAACATGATAATCTTTATTCATATTCGTAACACCAACTCTAATAATATATCAAACAAGCTCAACAAATTCACAGAAATATTCATGACATTCACACTTTGAGTATAATATATGGTTGCAATGGTACAACGTCAACAACTTAAGCTTTAGAAATTATCTAACATTCATCATCAATCTTAATGTCCAACATATACTACATAATTCAAGCTAAAATAATCAGTTCTCTCCTAATCCTATTCTCTCTCCTGAACTATCCTTTAATGTCCTATACAAAACTATACATCTTTAGAAAATGTGCAATATCAAGTGATGTTTGATGCTTATAAACAAGTGACATGCTCTAAATGAAATTCATTAACTTTTTTCAACTATATTTCAACATTCATAACTTTTTAGTTTTAAATTAATTTGGTCTCATTTTTGGATATGTTATTATAGTCTTGGAATACTATACATGAGTATTGTTGGACCAAAAATGGTGAAAATTAAATCCTTTATAGTTTTGATAATGATAAAAAATGATGACCTTAATAAATATTAATTTTGCGACTCCAGATGATTTATGTGCTAACTTCTTTTGGAACCAAATCAAGATTCTGCCAAAAAATGTGACATTGGACTCAAGTTATCGAGTAAAAAAAATTTGGTTGATCAAATGAAGATGGAATCTCAATAAACCACAATGGTGTTAGGTTTTCTGACATGTTCTAAGTGTAATGGCAGCGCAAATACAATCAAGAAAACATCAAAGACAGCCAAAATCCTCACCAAAATCCAAGAAACACAGATTTATTCCTAGTTGATAACTAGATGATAGAAAAACATATACTTTAAAAGAAAAGAAATCACTATGATAAATCTCCTTTTTAGGTCATGGGTTCTTTGCCAAGAATAGTTAACTACCACCTCTGAATACTCTGAGACGTCCTTTGTGACACTGTAAAAGAAACCCACACGTGATTCCTCTACAAAACTAACACACGGATTAGGTGGAATTGTGTACTAGCGCAAGACCAAAATCAAATCACCTTTGTTTGTCAAAATCAGATGAGTTTCTTGCGAAACCAAGAGCACCACTTTGATTGAACACTACGAACAGCCTCTTAATCTCACGTCACTCTTGAGAAAAACCCTAAAAATCACTCTCTTGTGTTTTAGGTGGAAGCCCATAGCTATGGTTGGTCTTTAGAGGGGATGGCTCACACTCTTTTATAAAGAAGAGTTTTGCAACATTAAACCACTTAACAATCCTAATGCCATTAGGACTTTGTTAAGTCTTTAATTAAAACAAAATTCCTTTTAAAATAACTACCCATTGTCGTGATTCAATGTGGATAAATAAACAAGATTTTTCTTTTAATTTATACCACCAAGCGCGTAGATCAACTGGCGTAGGGTTGTTCTAGCTTAACCAGAGATCTCAAGTTTAAGTCCTGGGTACGCAGCTGCGTTAAAACTTGGTTGGGAGAGCTTTGCCGCCCATGTGGTCCTGCCCGGCTCGAACAAAGATTAGTCTGGGGTGTCCAGGATACCTCGTGGTTCAGACAAGAAAATTTAAGACAAACTTCCTAAATTTTCTCCTATTTATCTACTTACATATTTTCAATTAAGACATCATATTTAATTAATAATATTTGTGTTAAAATCATGTAAGAAATGATAAATAATATTTCTCATCCATATTTGGCCTAATTACCAAAATTGGCCCAAATGCCCAATCTAGATCCGGCCCAATAGCTAAATTTTGACCTAAGGTGAAAAACCAAAAATACCCTTTTTGGTTTTTTGTCATCCATGTGCGATCTGTAGGACTATTTAGTAAAGGTAATTAGTTTAATAACTCATAAATCATAGGCGGTTTCTAGTTTGACACTATGATCACCCTAAATTAAATAGCTGACGAACGGTGTCAACAACCCTACTACAATTCAAATACATCCCTTGACCTCCCATATCTTGATTAGCATAAAGTATGTCCCAAACACCCTTACTTAGTGCTAAATCACTTTTTTTTATCTCTATGGCAAAATTGATAAGTTCAAATAAATGACCTAATCATTTCATTCGGGTGCGGCCACACTCTTCCTAATCTTGTCTATCAAGCGACCAGTGATATCTGCTCTCATTTTCATGAGAGAGTCAATCCCTTCACTTCACTCATGTTCTTACTTATGATTCTTAGCATACCCAATCATACCCATACTTGTCAACCTTTTACAGTCACGTTAGGCATATGTCAAAGTATAGTGAAAATCACAACAAGACACATAGTGATTATCAGTCTGAGGATAATATTTGACATTGAAAATAGTGATCGCTCTCTAAATACAATGTCGTACATTGTACCTATGCACTTTGGCTTTGCTGGATATCCCAAATATCGTGGACCTGTAGAACATGATCACTGTGGAGCTCAATTTTTTTAAACATATTTTCTAATTAAACCAGCTAATATAAGAAATGATATAAAATCAATTCTTTCAAAATAATAAGAGAGAAAATGTATACATGCTTTTATAAACGCCTGCCCATAATTTCAAAATACAAAATCATCATTTACAAGAAAAAGCAAATAGTTTGAAAACATTCAAACATAGACTAACGTGTATATACAAATGTACATATGTATAATTCAAAACATAAAAACTGATCTCTGGAGCCAGACCTCGATCGTATGAAATTAGCATCTCTGATCACTGTAAAGATCTCGTCTGGAAAGCAGCTACCTACGATCTGCACAACATTTAAAACAATCAAAAGGGGTGAGTATATAAATATACTTAGTAAGTGATAATCATATTGTAATAAAATGAAGTGTAGGGAAATTTTGTAACAGCACGGGGGTCGTGCTCATGAACACAAGGTCGTGCCCATGAACACAAGGTCGTGCCCATGTACAATTTCCAGTTGACACATCATGCCTCACTAAACACATGTTGTGCTCAATTTCATCATTCCCAGGTAACTCAACTGGTGTCGTGTTGAGCACGATGTCGTGCTCATATCGTTTTCCAGATAAGCCAACACGAGACATGCTGATCAAATTGGCCTCAAGCACGATGGCGTGTTGCTCAACACGAGGGTGTGCTGAGCTTCAGAAATCCCCATTTCATTTTGGTTTTAAGGTAAGTTAGCACACAACAATTTATACCTTAGTTCCTTTGTTTATATAGGCCATTTCCTTGCCAATTTCACACAGAAATTACACTCATTTAGCACATAGCAAATCAAACTCTAAGTATGGTATAAAAGGCACTTAGCTCAAATCACAATACCATACCAAACAATTTCCATAAACACACAACCAATTCATTTCATCATTTCACACTAAAATTTGTACACAGCAATACTTATGTCATGTTCACACAGAACACCAATATAGCACATAGTATTAAGAACCACACAGGCTCAATATCATACAGATATTCATATTATGACATTCTACATATATGAATGTAAATGTATGTAATGCCAATGCAAATCCACTAAGGATATCCCCGGGTTCTCGTTATCCAAAGCACACAGCAGTGGAGTTGTACACAGCCTGATCACACAGCTTTGAGCACATAGCTCGTGAGTACAGACAACACACAGCATGTCCTCTCTCCACACAAGAAATTGTGTCACACAAATGATTATGCAACATATGTGAATGTATATGTAACATTCATAATCATAACACCAGCACATGTCATATCAACATAGGATCATATCAGCACACAACTCATGTCATGCTTTTATTTCTCTTATTCAAGCACACAACAAGTGAATAAACAAAGCACATAAACATTGCACACAAAGTACTATCCACACAAGAAAACAATGATCACACAGATCACATAGCACAAAGCAGGCCAAATATGATCCTAAGATCATTTTACTTAATTTCACGAGAATTTAAGCTCATTAGTCCATTTAGGACTCACTTTTCATCCATTTACATTCTAAAAAAGTATGAACTAATCAATGTAAACATAAGCGTAATAACACTTACCTCAACTAATTTGCGAAGTTAGCATCGGCGTAAACTTTGATCCAATCAACGTACAGATCCCCTGTACGAAGTTAAACACATAAACCTATTAATTCACTTACTTTCTTACAGAATTCATGTTAAGAATTAGTAAACACAGCCCTAAGATCCTACCTTCACTTTCTCATAAGCTTATTACCCAACTCAAACATCTTTTTTTAATTCCATCTAGGAATCTTATTATCCAACCATTTATATGCACTTCAACAAGTTCAAATCCATAAACTATAAGTTTTCCTATACCCACTAAACTTTTAATCATCCAAATCAAAATTTCTAGCAAGCTAAACTCCTCTATATACACAAAAGTAGAGCTTGAGCTTACCTTAGGATAATTTTCTCTTCAAATCTTGTAAGAATTATGTTTCTCCTTAGGTAAATCACTTCCTCAGTTGAAAACTAGGGTTTCCTTCTTCCTCCTAGTTGCTTTTTCCTTTGTTTGCTCTATTTTTCGTATAATGTAGAAGCTTCAGGCGATTAGTTCATATCAACCCAGTCGACAAGCCCTGGACACGACTCGTGCCACCAGGCCATGCTGTGTTTTCTCAGCAAGGGTTTCTGGTCAGTCATGCACGAGCTCGTTCTGTAATAAATTCAACACGGGTCATGTTGATTTTCTAAAGTTGAGCACGAGGTCGTGCTCCTCTGCACGCATGAGCATGGGGTGTGCTCATGACCGTGCTTATTGGAGATTTTTTGTAGAATTTTTTGCACTTTACTAATTCGATCCGAATTGCTTCGGTTTTAAGTTATTTTCTCTATAACTTAATTCGTATAAATTTTAGGACATTACAATCACCTGCAAAGTACATAATAGTCTTAATTCATTTCTATTCCCATAGAAATAAGCGACTAGGGATATTTAGAATGTTAAT
>CANYCX011617321.1:0-10563 GCA_948193385.1 Breynia disticha f. nivosa | reverse complement strand
ATTAAATTCTGATTTCAAAATTCTTGAAAATCATTTCCTAAATATAATTATCATAAACTCCCCTTTATTTAATTCTAAACAATTATTTATTTTCATTATCGCGAAAAATTTATACGTATTTTTACATATTTATACGTATTTTTACTGTATTTATACGTATTTTCAGGATGTTATAGACAACGTATGAATAGAGTCCCATATGCTTCAGCTATAGGATCTATTATGTACGCAATGCTATGTACTAGGCTGGATGTTGCTCATGTACTAAGTATAACCAATAGGTTCCAATAGGATCCCGGTGAGATCCACTTATCTACGGTTAAGACAATTCTTAAGTACTTAAAAAGGACTAAAGACTTGTTCTTAGTGTATGGTGGTTAAGAGGAACTCAGTGTTATAGGATACAATGATGTTGTGACCCCGACAAGCAAGGACGATTCAAGAGCGCAATCAGGATACATATTCATGTTGAATGGAGGGTTTGTTAGTTGGACGAGCTCTAAACAGAGCACAGTGGCAGATTGTACAACAAAATCTGAGTATATAGCGGCGTCTAAGGCTGCTAAGGAAGCTGTTTGGATCAAAAAGTTCATTACAAAACTAGGAGTCGTCCCATCTATCCTAGATCCTTTAGAGCTTTTATGTGATAATAATGGGGTTATAACACAGGCCAAGGAGTCCCAAAATCACCACTGATCCAAATACATACTCAAGAAGTTCCATCTCATTCGAGAGATCATCAATAGAGGTGATGTGAAGATGATCAAGGTTCCATATGAAGATAATGTTGCAGATCCCCTAACCAAGCAACTGGCAGGTCCGAAGCATGAGCGTCATGTTAGGTCTTTTGGTCCTAGGGTTATGTCTGATTGGGACTAGTGGTAGTGTGAGATTGTTAGTGTAAGCCTTAGCCCAATACATTGTTTGTAACTTTTATTATTGATTAATAAAATTATGAGGCATTATTTTATCATATCATGTATTGACCTGTGGAATATGTTTGTTAAAATATCCAAGAATGTTTATTAAGCACTTGAGTTATCTAGGTTGAGGACCTAGATAGTAGAACCTGGAAGATATGAGATTAACATTCTAAATATCCCTAGTAGATTTTTTCTATGGGAATAGAAATGAATTAAGACTAGTATGTACTCTGTAGATGATCATGTTCTATGAGTCATAGATATTCAGGATATCTAGGAAAGTGCATAGGTATAATGTAGAGCATTATACTTGGAGAGCGATCATTATGTGCAATGTCAAATATCATCCTTGGACTAAAAATCACTGTGTCTCTTGTTGTGATTTTTAGTGTACTTTGACATACGCCTAACGTGGCCATAAAAGGTTGACAAGTATGGGTATGATTGGGTATGCTAAGAATCATGAGTAAGAGCAAGAGTGAAGTGAAGGGGATTGACCATCTCAAATGAGAGCATATATCATTAGCCACTTGATAAAAAAGATTGGGAAGAGTGTGGCCGCACCCGAATGAAATGATTAAGTCATTTATTCGAACTTATCAATTTTTTCATAAAGATCAAGAAAAGTAATTTAGCACTGAATAAGGGTATTAGCGACATGCCTTATGTTAATCAAGAAATCGCAGGTCAAGGGATTTATTTGAATTGTAGTAGGGTTGTCAGCTATTTAATTTAGGGTGATCATAGTGTCTTACTAGAGGCCGCCTATGATTTATGAGTTATCAAACTCATTGCCTTTATTAAATAGTCTTACAGATCGCACATGGATGGCATAAAACTTAAAAGGGTAATTTTGGTATTTCACTTTAGGTCAAAATTCGTCTATTGGGCCAGATTGGGCATTTGGGCCTATTTTGGTAATTGGTCCCAATATGGATGAGAAATAATATTTCTTACAAGATTTTAAGACAAAGATTATTTATTAAATATGATGTCTTAAGTGAAAATATGTAAGAAAATAAGAGAGAGAAAATTTAGGAAGCTTGTTTTAAATTAAGACAAGGTTAATGTGGGATAAATTAAAAGAATAAAATCTTTTCATTATGCACATAAAAGGTCACGACATTATGGTTGAATTTTAAGTAATTTTATCTTGATTAAAGACTAAACAAAGTCCTAATGAAATTAGGATTGTTAAGTAGTTTGATCTTGTAAAACTCTTGTCTTTAAAATAACCAAAACTCTAGTATTTTTAGCATGAGTTGTTTCCCCTCCAAACACCATTCTTGGCCGTGAATCTTCCAGCTAAATTGAGAGAGATTTAGGGTTTTTCTAAGAGAGAGAAAGTGAGATTAAGAGGCTGGTCCATTAGGAGATCAACGTGGTGCTCTTTATTTCGTAATTTTCTCATCTGATTGATAAAAACAAGGTGAATCGTTCTTACTGTTGTGCTAGTACACGTTCCGTTTAATCCGTGTGTTAGTGTTGTAGAGGAATCACGCTTGGGGTTCTATCTCGGTGTAAAAAAGGTCTTGTTGGAATATTCTGAGACGATAATTACTTGGTGATTGCCCATATACCATACGACCTTGAAGGGAAGGAAGAAAGGTATGCCTTTTTCATTAAAGATTCGATCTTTATGCAATCTAGTGGTCATCCATTTGTAAGTATATGTATTCGACTCAATTTGATGTTGATCTTGGGTTGTTCTTGACGTTTTTGACATGTATTTATGCTGCCTTAGTTATTAGAACATGTTAGAAAACCCAACATCTTGGTCGTGACATATAGCTGCCCAAGGTTATAAAAATTGTCAATTTTTTGGCTAACATTTTTTTTGTAGCCAATCACATCAAACTGTGCTAGCACTCACTCTTTTTAAGAAGGACTAGTTGTGTGTGTGCAAGAATAGAGGGAGGTCACGTATAAGTAGCTCTTTATTACACATTTTGTCTTCGATTGAAGGTTGTATAGGTTAGTACTATATATTAGTTACTTATATATTCATTCTGAATCGTTTTCTTCAAATTTTCTGAGGTAAATTCCCTAAACTAGTTAAGTTTTCACAATGTTGTGCATGTTTGGATCTTGGATGATTTATATGGATGTTCTTGCACGTTTTTAATTATTTTTATGATGTGAAACATGTATAAGACCAATAGAAATCCTAAAAATGGTGTCAATTGTCTTAAAAAATTTTCACCTGTTGTATGTTTCACATCTATAAGAATTATACTTGTTTTTAATACATGTATGGATCTTGAATTATATTAAATGGATGTAAAGACATCTTTCTTGAATGGAGAATTGAATTAAGAAGTTTATATGGTTCAACAGAAGGTTTCATAGTTCAATAAAAAGAAAATAAGGTGTGTAAATTGAAGAGATAAATTTATGGCCTCAACTAATTTCAAGACAATGATATTTTCATTTCCATGAATCAATTTTATCAATGCAATTTGAGTTCATAGATGCATATATGTGTGTCTATATTAGACATGGAATTAATAAGAAATTTGTCATTCAAACATTGTATGTACACAACATTCTATTAGTTGGAAATGACATTTCTTTGATAAAAAAGGTAAGAATTGGTTAACTTTATGCTTTGAGATGAAGGATTTAAGAGATGTAAACTATATTCTTGGGGTTAAGATCACAAAAGATTAGTCTAAGAGATTGTTAGCTCTTTCATAAGAGATATACATTAAAACAGATCTTAGAAAAATTTGGCATGGAAGGTAGCACTCATGTCCAACCCCTATTGCACAATGAATGGAAATTGATTTAAGCATGTGGCTTAAGACTCTTAGAGAAATTTAAAAGATGAAAAATGTTCCATACACATGTGCAATTGGTAGCATAATGTATGATATGATTTGTACACAATCTAATATAAGCTATACAATTATCCTTGTTAGTAGATATCAGTCAAATCTAGGTTTGAAACATTGGACATTTATGAGGAGGATACTTAGATATTTGAAAGGGACTTCAAATTATTCTCTTTGTTACCAAGGACAAAATCTGCAATTAAAAGAATATACTGATGCTAGTTATGGGATATATAAATATAGGAAGAAATCCACGTCTGGGTACATTTTCATATTGGGAAATAGAGCAATTTCCTAATGTAGCAAAAAAATTTTTTGTGGCATTGTTAACCATGGAATTTGAATATGTAGCTACAGTAGCTGTAGTGCAATAAGTAGCATGGTTGAAGTGCTTTATATATCATTTGGATCTACTACCAAAATAAAAATGTACCACAATCTATTCTGACAGCATTCCATCGATTGCTTACTCTAAGAACCCTTTCTATCATGGAAAAAGAAAACATATCAACATTAAGTATCATTTTGTTAAAGACAAAGCAACTCAAGGAGATATAAGCTTGATATAAGTTCCAACTGACTAAATGAGTGGATATTTGCTTATGAAGCCTATTGCATCAATTTTTTAGAAACATATTTCTCATTTTGGCATTTGTAAGCTATAGGAACATGTACTTAGAATTAAAATTTGTAATGTTACTTAAGAATTCTATTGAAATAGAATGCACTTCATTTATTATGTTCAATCTGGCTTTTTAATACACATAAAACTATTAGGAATAGTTCAATATGTTAGAAGAACTCATTTACTCACGTAGATGAAAATTTTAATGTGAATTATGTTTTCATATATAAGAATTAAAAATGGATTAGAATGAGTATCCATTGTTTTGTAAAGATCGAAAGCTGTCTATGATAAGGCTTAAAAAAAGGACAAAAGTAATAATGTGCAGGCATATTATGTGACTATTGCTTTTGCATAGCATTTTATCATAACATGCGTCCTAAGTGGATTGAATCCTACGGCATATTTATGTAAAATGTGTATAATACGACAGAGGGATGGAAATATATTATTAAATTGATCTCCAATTTCCTATGTGAGACCCTAATAGAGTTTAAAACTCTAAATCACCCAAATAACAAGAAGCATGTGTTTAATTGATTAATTTGATAAGAACCCAAACAAGATAAAGTTAGCAATGAATGGGTAGACACAGACTTATCAATTGAACATTAAACATACGGTGGAATGTTATTTAAACGGAAGAAATTTTTTTGTTGCATATCACTCATTTAAATCATATTACACTTAAGCTCATAACTTTTTCATAGGAAAAGATAATATTGTATATGAATGTTTTCATGAGATCAAAGCTAGGAAAAAACTAGTGATTATGGAATTGAACTAAGAAGATATCACGTTAAAGCCAAAGGAAAAGTATATGAGAAATACTTCAAGGTGCCTAAAATATTGACTAGTCACGTGATCTCATGGAGTGTGTTAAGTGTAAAGTGGTGGTGTTACGAATAGTGAGATAATGTCTCATCATATACGAGTGGAAGATTGTTGGACCCTCCTATAATGTGTACTGAGGGGAAAAATAGACAATTCAGTTTTTTATTTATAAAATCAACTAAACAAAACACCTACTAGTATTTATTATGTCGGTTGAGCCACAAACTATTCAAAAGAGAATTTTTGTTGGTAGAGCATTAAACATCACACGATAGAGACACAGACATAGCTTGGACTCGGTGTACTTACGTATAGTTATGAACAGAGCAACCATAATTGGGAAGGTTTCTACATGTGGTGTGTTCACAAACTCTGCTGCATGTAAGAAAAAGTAAATTTGTTCTTATTATTTACATTGTGTTATATTTTTTCAATTTTAATAACAAAGATGGTCATAACTATGAAGCTTTGTCCTTCATGACGAAATTGTTACTCCAATGAAAATCTAAGAAATTTGAGATTGTGCAGTGCCAAATTCATCGACCTTTCTTTATTAATGAAGTTGAAGCAATGGTTCAAGCTATTAAGAAACTTGGAGCTAAAAGGTTGTTTTTTCTTTTGATGACCGGTAGATGTGGTTAAAGTTAGAGTCATGCCAGCTAACTTTAACTCCTATGATTATTGTTTTTTCATTGTTAGTCTTTTAATAAGAGAATATTGAGTAAACAATAATTTTGAACATTTTCTTGTGTTTTTTATGTCAAAACTAGCACTAAAATGAGAGGAGATGGGTAAGCGTAGGTGATAAGGGTTTGATAATGATATCGTGTAGAAAGACTTATATGAGAAAAGAAAGAGTCAGTTGCAGCTGTAGGGTGATACGATTAATAAGGTGCGGTGTTAATACCATAGCTTGTTAGGCTAGTGTACCTATCAAACAGTAACATAGCAATCGGGTATCGAGTGTCGATCCTATAGAGACAAACAAGTACTAATACTATCAACCTAATCTATTAATCCAATCTAACAAAATTGATTTTTTAAATTAAAACTATGAACAAAAACTAATAACACTAAAACTAAAGTTGGCAAAGCAGAAAGAATCAAAAGTTATTCAAAAGAATTGGGTAAATTCAAATGGGAACAAGGTAGATATCTAGACTCGACTCCTCCTAAGATTTCATATGTGTGTAACTTAATTATTTAAGTATTAATGAGTATTGGAACGTGGGAATATCTATTCTATGTTAAAATATCTCTCGATTAAATTAACAACTAAGATTAAGTTGATTAGCCAAATATCTTCTAAATTAAAACCCCTAATCCAACATTATTATTTCATGCATTCCTCTAGTAGCTCTACACTAATACAAAGGAGTTCTGTAATTCTATCTTTAGAATCACAGGCAACTCTTTTCAACTATGCGAGACTTAATTCACAAGACAATTTCTTAATCAATCAATGCGAAGTCAATAATTCAGCTCAAGGCAACCATTCAATAACCACATAGTTGAATCTCAATAATTCTCATTAAAACCAACAAACAATCAAGTTACAACACATAGTCCATCAAAGGACTCGTCTAATCTAGATATCCATGTAAATTTAGTTCATATTGTAACTAAATCAATCATCAAAACCAGTAAACACTAATATATCAGAAAAGTAACCTATAGAATTGCTTACAAGAGTTAACAGATCTACAATCTATATTAGGAATCTCCTTGTATGGTGGTTTTTTGGCTCAAATCTTTGCTTCTCTCACGCTACAATCAGCTCTTTACTGTGCTGACGGCTCTGAAACCCAAGCTTTCTGTTTAATTTTTCTAAAAGTCTATTTATATGAAACCCTAAAATCAGCACAGTAAGTTGGGAATGACCCACAAAACCGTATATGAAACTGTTTTGTGGGTCGTTTGCTAAAATTCAGCACGAATTCTCCAGGTGAAACGGTCTAGAAAATAGTTTGCCAAAATCGTTCTGCAGACCATTATGATCCTCGCAAACCCTTCTATTTTGTCCAGTTAAAGCAAATGGTTTGAGAAATCGAATGGGGTAAATCATTTTGCAAACTGTCTTGATCCCTCAGAATGCTTCTGGAACTTTGGTGACATGGAACGATTTGGTAAACGGTTTATGAAAACCGTTTCTCAGGCCGTTCTGAGCCTTCAAAGCCTTCTGTATCTTCTATAATTGTAGTTGATTTGGAATGGTTTGGAAAATAGTTTGCTGAGGTCATTCTGCAAGCTATTTACTGTCCTCTGTTCACGCTTTTCTCGCTGTTTCACTCTGTTTTGACCCAAATTTTTCCTTTTCTCGCTTAAAGTTTCATGAGTGACCTGAAGATATTAAAATTACAGAGTTTATGCAAAAATATTGCCAAATTGGCCGAAAAACCTGATAAATGTCATGAAAACAAGTATAAAATATATATACAAAATGACATTTATCATAAAGTCTCATTTAACTATATAAAAATATGGTATTTTAGTCATTGTTTAGAATTCTAACATATTAGGTATATGTTTTAGGGTTTGGTATTTTAGGAAATATATTAATTTTTAAGTGGTACTGTGTGTACTTTGTTCCACAAAATCTATGAGAACATACTTAATCTACTCATTTAAAAGAAAAGATAAAAGAAAATATAGTGTAAATCTATAAGTCAATAAGTATACAAACAATATAACAAAAATGTTATACTTAACATATGTGTTGATTCATTCATTCAATCAAACAACAGTTTATTCATTTAATCTCTTACATAATTTTTTTTAACTTAAATTCACCTTTTCAATCTTACCAACTCTCTTTTCATACTCATGTCTTAAAAATTATATTTAACAATTACATGCTCAACTACATAGTTGTTTCCTTAATTACACACATGTGTCTTCAACCATAAGTCAGATTGAAGTTCCAACTGCATAAATGAACAACTTGAGTCATTCTAAAGTTCTGTAATTTTGTGTAATAACTTTGAACCTTAATCTTTTACCACACTTAACTTCATTTGGATTTAAACCATATATTTTTAAAATGTCATTGCATTCAATGCTAGACATTTAATACTAGACAATTTAACATAAAAAGAATCAATTACAATTATTCAATTCTTAGGAAAATAACAATTACTAAATTTCATTCAATCATATATTATTTTTTTACTATCAATCATATTTCAATCGAGTAACATTCCTTAGTAAGGAATCATAGTTCATGGTATATTTCAATACCTTACAAGCATAACATTACGTTCACATATCTCAATCATGCCATAATAATCTTATTACTTGTAATTATACAATCAGAACTTGAGATTTGCAATCGAAGTATTAACGTGATGGATGATTATTTACAATTGTTGTGCAATGAAATTCAATATGATATGTTTGCAGTGGTATATAGTTGATATATTGGCAAATGGTTTCGTAATAGTTGACATTTTTTTCATTCAATGAAACTGATGAATTATTTGAATGATATGTTGGACACATGTTTATATCATATGAAACATATAAGATATCTATGATTGAATCTTTCAATTATGCATGGTAAGATTATGAGTGATTTTTTTGTTGAGCTTGTTACATCTTATAATGCCACTCACTAACATGCATGCATGTGAGAGATTACATGTGAGATAAGTAAAAAAGTGATGCTCGTCCTTGACATGTCAGGGAGCAAGCCTAACCTTGACTTTTTGGTAGGCTATATATAGTGAATATTGTTATGCTCACCCTTGATGTGTTAGAGAGCAAGTCTGACCTTGACTTTTCAGTGGGCTATATATTGTGGATATTGTGAAGTTTGCCCTTGATGTGTCGGGAAGCAAGCCCGAACAGGGACAAACTTAGGGGCTGGTGGGGGCACGTGTCCCCATCAGCACCAGCAGAACAATTAGGTTAATCGATGGTGCCCCACCGGCCGTCGTCAAAATGGTAGGGGCTCTACCCCACTTCCAAAGGAGGAGCAAAGGAAGAGTGACAACGAATGGAAGGCTGCGAAAGTCATAGTAGTGGAAAAGGAAGCTGTGGAGGATGGTTGACAACTGGACGAAAGTGCAATTTGAATGGAGAAGGGAGAAATTAAAATGTCCTATCCTGTTTACCATATTAATCACTTACTATTTAATCACATTACTATAAGTGTACGAATACTTTAAAAATGTTCTTATAATATATATGTAATTCGTTAACGTTAACCTTTGTTCATCTTCTTCTAATCTTATTAATTACACATACACCCATATTGTATCTTCAGTTTATAATTCATCTGCTATATACTCAGAATATAGATCGTAATAGCTAACATATCCATGGATTAAGCTTTGTGCTAAGCTAATACGCCCTTTTTTCTTTATTATGCAAGTTCATACTTTACGTAGAACTGCTATATAACAGCTATAACATGGATACACCAATCAATGCCTATTGCAGTCTTGCAAATCAATTTCAAACATATCAATAGTTCTCAGGCATATGTTAACTCATTTAACAACATACACCTCAAAACAATAACAAACTCATATATATACATGTATATAGAATAACCATCTCAGTAAAAACATATTCGTATCAATCCATAATCAAAACACAAAGTATGACTGGGCAAAACATGCAACAGCACTCAAAAACATCCTAGGTCCAGCTTTGATCAGGAGAGAGAAAATAATCTGGGAGTAGCAGTCGACCCACCTGTCAAGTATAAATCTCTATCTCTGCTCTCTGCTAGATCCTGAAACCAAAATTTGCAATTGCGTGAGTTGCAGCCTCAGTGAATAGTCATTAAATTAACCAAGTTATCAATTGAGTACATGAATCCATTATCAATAATAACCATAAGCATAGCATAATAAACTATATACATTCACAAGTATTCTTTCTATAAATAATATACTGATATTTTTGTACGTTCGTTTGTTTATGATACAGCGTAATTGATTATCTGTACGGTAGCATAATAATGTACTGTATAAACTTATCTACAAAAATGATGATATAAAAGGATCCCCCCTCTACAGTATAAACCCCTCTACGTATGATAGATCATATATCACCAATGTTAGTGTAAGCCCTAGCCTAATCCATTGTCTGTAACTTTTATTATTGAGTAATAAAATTATGAGGCATTATTTTATCATATCATGTATTAACCTGTGGTATGTGTTTGATAAAATATCTAAGAATGTTAATTAAGCACTTGAGGTATCAAGGAAGAGGACCTTGATAGTAGAACCTGAAAGATATGATATTAACATTTTGAATATCCCTAGTCACTTGTTTCTATGTGAATAGAAATGAATTAAGACTAGTATGTACTTTGTAGATGATCATGTTCTACGGG
>CANYCX011616513.1:0-12588 GCA_948193385.1 Breynia disticha f. nivosa | reverse complement strand
ATAAATTTAAGATAAAGATTATTTATTAAATATAATGTCTTAAGTAAAAATATGTAGGAAATAAAGAGAGAGAGAGAAATTAAGGAGACATGTCTTAAATTAAGACAAGGATTATGTGGGATAAATTAAAAGATTAAATCTTTTAATTATCAGCACAAAACGTCACGACAAGGGAGGGTTATTTTAAAAGGATTTTAATTTTGAATTAAAGACTTAAAAAGTCCTAGAGGCATTAGGATTGTTGCCTCTAGGACTTGTTAAGTGGTTTAACATAGCAAAACTCTTTTCTTTAAAACAAAAAGAAAACCCTAGCTCTAAAAAAGAAGAGTGTTGTCCCTTCTAAACACCATAGCCAAGCCGTGAGCTTCCATACTGAAATCAATAGTGTGATTTTGAGGTCTTCTCTCAAGAGTTAAATGGGATTTAAGGGCTGATTATACACTTTAATCAATGTGGTGCCTTCAGTTTCACTTGGAACTCGTTCGAAATTGACCAAGAACAGGTGAACCGTATTTTACCTTGTGCCAGTACACTGTTTCGCTAATATGTGTGTTATCGTTGTAGAGGAACCACGACTGGGGTTCTATCTTGGTGTCACGAAGGTCGTCTTAGAGTATTCTGAGATGGTAGTCACTGTTCTTGCACATATAGCCCACGGTTTGGAAGGAGAGAAAGAAAGGTATGATTTTCCTTTCAAAGTTTTAATCTTTTTGTCAACATCTTGTAAACTGATTGTATATGGCATGTGTTAAGCTGATTTCTTATGGATCTTGGATGTTCTTGCGTGTTTTATGGTGTTTTATTCTGCTGCCATAATGTTTAATTCACGTACCAAACCCAACAGCTTCGATGTTCAATGCCTTGACAGGTTGTTACTTGAGCCAAAATTCAAGTGTAAAAGAACGTAGAATAGTGGATTGTTGAGGAAATCCTAAGTGAGAGCTTAGGTAGTGGAGTTGGTATTGTTCACCGAACCACTCTAAATATCGTGTTCTTTTTATTCTTTATTTTTCTTCAAAAATTACGCAAATAATTTGATTTTTTAAGAATATTTTGATATAATTTAAATCAAATAAGTCTAAAATTGACTTTATGAAATGGTGAGGGGCTAAATTAGGTATATACACATGATTTCTCCTTTCAAGACTTGGGTTTAAAAACTTAAAATAGATTTTCCATGTTTAGGGTTGCATTTAATCTTTTTTGAGCTTGTAGGCCTTGGACCCAAATTGGTGTTAGGAATTTTTTTATTGAATGGATTGCATGGTGCATTCATGGGCCTGATTTTGGGTTATAAAAGCCTTCTAAGGCTATTTTATTAAAGGGTTTGTAAAGGCATGCTGAGCTTATTTTTATAGCTTAAGTTCTTATTATAGAATTAATATAGAATGGAGGCCCAGCCCAGAAGGAAGTGAGTCCAAATGTGGAGTCCAACAAGGAAGGATGGAGAGCCCATTTGAAGGTGGACTTAAAGCGTGAAGATTATACTATGTAATAGTATAAGCCTAGTTATAGGATCATTGGCCTATGATTGCATGTTTACTTTTCAGCACTTAGATTATACATACTATATATATGATGACGATGATGAATGAATGCAACATAAAAATTTTGAATCAGCATTTTTCCATGCTAAACTATAATTAAAACGAGATAATCCCAGAAATTGTAAGTCAAGTAAATTGCCTCCTTAAATTAACCTATCAAGGAATCAAACATTGAAGCGTGGGTCTAGCCAAAACTGAGCACATTAGATATTTTTTTGTGAGACAGGGCTAAGATCGAAGCTTTTTTATACCGCCATGGGAGAGTGGGGGTAGATTAGTGTTATGGTTAACACGTTAATTGTAGGTTTGGACTTAACATGGATCTGGCTAAGATCGAAGCTTTTTTATACCGCCATGGGAGAGTCTTTTTGGGGAAGATGATTGGATGGATTCTTACCTAAGTAGCATAGTCATTGACAAAGTGAATAGTGGATCTCAGTCCCATGAATAAATCACTAATAAGCAAATTATTTTATGGGATATTGATTGGTTGTTGAGTGGGAGTTCTTTGGTTAAAGACGTCATAACTGATCTTGATGTTAATTTCTTTGTAAACATGAATCTAAGTTTGAATAACTCAATTTTTCCATGTGCTCAATCCTTGAAAAGGAGAAGTTAAATGGGTCCAACTTTTTTGATTAGTATCGAAACTTGGAGATTATTCTGAGGCAAGAGAAAATGTTAAAAGTGTTGAACGCCGTTTTTACAGCTGAACTGGCAAGGAATGCCACTGTCGCTGTTTGAGAATCTTTCAAGAGAAAGAAGCGTGATTCAATGACATAATTTATTTAATGTTAGCTACAATAATTCCCAAGCTACAAAAGAAGTTCATGGATAAAAAGGCATACCACATCTTGAAAAATCTCGAGGAAATGTTCCCAGAGAAAGTGTGTTATGAAAGGTACTTGATGGTGAAGGCATTGACATCGTGTAAGATGGCTCCCAGAGGACAAGTTTCTCGTCATGTGCTTAAGATGAAAAGGTACTTGGATACTCTTGAGAGGCTTGGAGTATGCTTAAAATAGGAGCTCACTATTGACTTAGTCTTTGGCTTCTTACCACCTAGTTATGACCAAGTGGTGCTTAACTGCTATATGCAAGAGGTGGATAAAAACATGATTGAGTTGCACATAATACTTAACACTACTGAATATAGTCTTAAGAAGCCACCGCCTACATTGTTGGGTCAGAAAAACGTCAAGAAGGAGACCAATAAGACTAAGGTCAAGGAAAAGATGCTACTAAAGCAAAAGACAGTCGGGTTTAAGCCCATGTCAATTCCAAAGCCTCATACATTGGACTTATATCACTATTGCTTTAAGAAGGGCCATTGGAAGAGACATTATCCAAAGTTATTAGGAGAGAAGAAGAAAAGGGTGCTGATGATCCACTTCTGGTATTTACATTATAGAAATAAATCTCTCTATTTCTGCATCATATGTATTTGATACTGGATGTGGTTCTCACATTTATTGCAATGTGCAGGGACTAAGAAACAGGAGGGTGCTTTTTAAGGGCGAGGTTGATCTTTGAGTTAAAATAGAGCTAGAGTTGCTACCATAGAGGTAGGAGACTTTGTTCTGTGTTTGCCTACGAGATTAAAAATAAAAATTTTAAACTATTTTTATATGCCTGCAATGAGTAGGAACATTATTTCAATTTCATCCTTGGATACTGATGGATTTGCTTTCATTATTGAAAATAATGTTATGAATATACATCATGGAGATGTTTTTTTATGGTTGTTCATCCTTAATTAATGATTTATATATCCTAAACTTATCAAGTCGTGATCCTATATACAACGTAGAAACTAAGAAGGTTAAGTCAAATGAACTAAATCCTTCTCACTTCTGATATTGTCTTTTGGGATATGTAAGTGAGAAACACTTTCAAAGACTTTATAAAGATAGCGTTCTTGAGTCTTTTGATTGAAAATCAATAGACATGTGCGAATCGTGATTCATAGGAAAGCGACTAAGAATCCTTTTAACAAGAAAATAGAGAGAACTAATAGATTATTGGATCTAATACACTCAATGTGTGGACCTTTAAGTACACAAGCCAAAAGTGGTTATAGAAATTTCATCATGTTCATTGATGCTTATAACTAGTATGGCTATATCTATCAATGAGACATAATTCAAAAACCTTTGAGTGGTTTAAGTATTTTAAGAATGAAGTAAAAAATCAGTTAGACAAAAGTGTTAAAGCCATTTTATTAGATCGAAGTGGTGAATGTATGAGCAAAGAGATTGACAAATATTTGTGAAAATGTGGTATAATACCATAACTCACACCTTTGTGAACACCTTAGTGGAATGGTGTGTTCAAAAGCAGGAACCAAACCCTGTTAGACATGGTAAGGTCAATGATGAGTCAATTAGGTCTTCCAATATCATTTTTGGGTTATGCCCTAGAGACTCTAGTTTTTCTGCTGAATAAGTCTCTTACAAAAAGCTGCTGAAAAGACATCCTATGGGATATGGATCTGGCAAAAACCCAACTTGTCTTTTTTATAATTTGGGGATGTAAAGTGCATGTTAAAAGGTTAACATCAGATAAGATTTCATCCAAGGTAGACAAACGCTTATTTGTGGGGTATTCTAAAGAGTATAAGGGATACTACTTCTACAATCCTAGTGAGAATAAAGTGTTTGTTGCTCAGACTGCTATGTTTTTAAAGAAAGAATTCCTTCTTAGTGGAAATAGTAGGATCAGTGTACAACTCAAGGTTGTGCAGGAGGATGTAGATATACAGATTTCTATAGAGGATACATGGGCTCAACTCCACAAGAAGTTGTGGAATAAAAGGCCATTACACAAGTACCTAGAAGATCTTATAGGATATGTTAGGAGCCCAAAAGGTATGGGAATATTGTGACTGATGAACATGATATCACGATCATTGATCATGATGAATTTGCTTCTTACCAGAAAGCCATTCAGAGTCCTAATTTGGAAAAATGGAAAGAGGCCATGAGATTCAAAATGAAATCAATGTATGATAATCAAGTTTGGGACTTGATTGATCTACCTGAAGGTGCTCAGGTAATTGAATGCAAATGGATCTTTAAAGAGAAATCAAGAGGTATTTTCAAAGGTAAACTAGTGGCAAAATGTTTCAAACCCATTCATGGGATTGACTATGATGAAATGTTTTCACCAATAGTTATTCTTAAATGCATTAGGATTTTATTTTCTATAGCCCTCATATATGGATTATGAGATATAGAAAATGGATGTCAAAACGACTTTCCTAAATGGAAACCTCCTCAAGGATGTTTGCATGAAACAACATAAGGAATTTGTCGATCTTAAAAATCCTAATATGGTGTGCAAGCTTAGGAGGTGTATTTATGAACTTAAGTAAGCATCTAGAAGTTGCAATATTCATTTTGATGAATCCATTAAGGAGTTTGGATTCACAAAGAATGATGATGATCCTTGTGTGTATCAAAAGTTAAGTGTGAGCGTAGTAGTGTTCCTTGTGTTTTATAGTGATGACATTCTGCTTATTAAAAATGACATTTTAACATTAGAAAAGGTTAAACAATGGTGTAATTTGTGTTTCTCAATGAAAGACTTAAGAGAAGTTGAATTTATAATTGGTATGAAGATCTAAAGATAGATCATTGTGTATATTGGGACTGAGTTAAGAAAACTAAATAGATAAGATACTAAAGCAATTCTGTATTCAATCTAAGAAGGGATTGTTGCCCCTACAACAAGGGATCATTCTCTTTAAGAAGGACTGACCGTCCTCTAGAGAAGAGAGAGAACATATGAATAGAGTCCCATGTACGTCAGCTATATGATCTATCATGTGTGCTATGGTATGTTTTAGGGTGGATATTGCTCATGCACTGAGTATAACCAGTAGGTTCCAGCAGGACCCTAGATAGGTCCACTGGTTTTGCAGTTAAGAAAATTCTTAAGTACTTAAGAAGGACTAAAGAATTGTTCTTAGTGTATGGGGTTATGAGTAGCTTAGTGTTATAAGATATAGTGATGTTACCACCTTGACAAGTAAGGATGATTTAAGAGCATAATCGAGATACATATTCTTATTAAATAAAGGAGCTGTTAGCTAAAGGAGCCCTAAATAGAGTACAATAACAGATGTTATAGCAGAAACTGAGTATATAGCAATATTTGAGGCAACCAAGAAAGCTCTTTAGATTAAAAAATTCATTACAAGATTAAGAGTCATCCAATCTGTCTTAGATCCTTTGGAACATTTATGTGATAATAATGGAGTTATCCCACAGGCCAAGAAGCCCAAAAATCACCACTGATCCAAACACATACTCAAGAAGTTCTATCTTATTTGAGAAATCATTATTGGAGGAAATGTGAAGATGATCAAGGTTCTGGGTGCAGAAAATGTTGCAGATCCCATGACCAAACAGTTAGCAGGTCCAAAGCATAAGCGTCATGTTAGGTCTTTTTGTCTTAGGGTTATGTCTGATTGGAACTTATGCTAGTGGGAGATTGTTAGTGTAAGTCCTAGCCCATTACATTGTATATACTTTTTATTATTGGCTAATAAAATTATGAGGCAATGTTTTGTCATTTAATGTATTGAATTGTGCTATGTGTATGATAAAACTATCTAAGAATGTTGATTAAACACTTAAGGTATCAAGGTTGAGGACCTTGATAGTAGAACCTAGAAGTTCTGAGATTAATATTCTAAATATGCCTAGTCACTTGTTTCCATGGGAATGAAAATAAATTACTAGTATGAGCTTTGTAGGTGATCATGTTCTATTGGTCACAAATATGGGATATCTAACAAAGTTCATAGGTACAATGTGGGCATTTATTTGGAGAGTGATCACTATGTGCAATGTCAAATATCTATCCTTAGACTTGAGATGACTATGTCTTTTATTGTGATTTCTAGTGTGCTTTGATATACGCCTATTGTGATTGTAAAGGGTTTTGTAAAAGGTTGACAAGCATGGGTATGGTTGGGTATACTTTGGATTGCATGTGAAAGCATAAATGAAGTGAACGGTTTGACCTTCTTATGAAATTGAGAGAAGATATCCCTAGCCGCTTGATAGGCAAGATTGCGAAAAGTGTGGACGCACCTAAAAGGAATGATTATGTCATTAATTCAAACTTATCAATCTTGTTATAGAAATCAAGAAAGTGATTTAGCATTAAATAAGGATGTTTGGGACATAGCTTATGTAAATCATGATGTCGGAGGTCAAGGAAAGAATTTGAGTTGTAGTAGGGCTATTAACACCCTTTGTCAGCTATTTAATTTTGGATAGTCATAGTGTCTTATTAGAGACCGCCTATGATTTATGAATCATTTAATTCATTACCATTATTAAATAGTGCTATAGATTGCATACGGATAAGAGAAAACCAAAAACCGTATTTTTGAAATTTCATCTTAGGTCAAATTTGGCTATTGGGTCGGATCAGACAATTAGGCCAATATTGGTAATTAGGCCTAAAATGGATGAAAGCTCAATTTTAGAAACTTATGCATATTTTTAAGGCAACAATAATCATGTGGATTGTGATGTCTTAGTTTAGGACATGATAAGATAAGATAAGGAGAAAATAAAGGAGAATTATCTTATTTGAAGATAAGATAGAGAAGAGAGAAAAAGGAGAATAAAAACTTATAAGTTATCTCCTAAATTTCGGCAACTAATGGAGAGATAAATTAGGATTGTTATTTTTAAAATCAAAATAAGAAATCCTAATCCTAGTCGAGGTGGGATTTCCAGCTAACACATTTAAAAGAAGAGTAAAAATCTTTTAAAACTGTAATCACTTAAAAATCACCTGCACGTCTGCTCTCTCTCTTTCCATTGCCGTAGAATCCTTTCTAAGAATCAAGATTTTTATTCTTCCATATTTTTTGTAAGGAAACAACAATTTGAGAGGCTGATAGTTGGTGCCTCTGGTTTTGCGAGTCTTTCATCCATTCGACCGTAATACAAGGTGAAACGTTAGTACTCTCGTGTAGTTGCCAAAATTAGGGACATTTTGGTATCTGAGCAGGAATATGATCATTAGGGACATATTACACATGATATATAACATGAATATGTAATCTGAATTGCTTATAATGTTGTGTTTAATTTGTTTTCATCCTCATATATAGGAATCATGCCACATATGCATAGTTTATAGGAGAGAAAAGGATTTGTTGATCCAAATGAGTTTGTTGAGATGTCATATACATCCCCACATTATGAACCATAAGAACAAATGAATCCTCGATACCATCTAGTGGAAAGGAACAACCCATTAACTTATATCAACAATGGGCTAAGAATTTTAAAGAGTTGAAAAAGTTAGTTGCAGTTGAGTTTCAAGGCACAATAGATTCGGTAGACGCAGAAACATAGTTGAAAAGGATAGATCCAAAGGATAAATTAGATTTCGCATTACCCTTATTGCAAGGATATGCAAATGATTGGTGGGAGACAATACATAATGCAAATATTACCAATGCTTACCTGGGAAGATTTCTTGAGCTAGTTTAGAAGTAGATGTATGCCAAAGATATATACAAATGCCAAAAAGAAAAAAAATCCTCACATTGAAGCACAAAAATATGTCAGTGGCCCAATACAAAGTAAAACATCCCTAATATATTATCTTGTTAATCATATATTAACTATTCATTTAAACTATTTTGAGTGTATAATTAAAAAATTTTCTTTATGATCATCAAACTCATTTCCTATACGTGTCATTGTGCAATATATTATCCAATATATTCATATTTAATGTAAACAATTTATAGCTTGATTAGATATATATCCAGAACACAGATCGTGCTAGTCAACACACCCATGGGCTTGGCCTTGTGTTGATCTAATACGCCCTCTATTCTGTACAACACAAATCTTGTAACATTTAGGTACAACTTGTATGTATCTACTATAACCTAAAATACACTTATAATTAATCTATTCTCAATCCTATAAATCAAGCACAATCTCTCACACATATATATATAGTCATATCCATATTAACATGCACCTCAAACTGTACTATTGTCCAGAATCAACAAACAACACTCATATATACATATCAATCTATCATCATCCAACAATAATAACCAATCTCAAACTATCCTGTCAATAATCATAATATAACGTATCATATTAAATATACACACAATCATGCAAATGCCAAGATGTAACAACTCCTAGCTGGTGTCTAGTGAAGAGAGAGAATACTAGGAGTAGCAACTGACTCACCTGTGAAAATCTCCAAACCTAAGCTGACTCTCTATGTGGTCTTGAAAACACAATATACGAACATAAATTTTGTGAGATGCGAGCTCAGTGAGTAGTCATTAGAGAATCAATAATATATAATTCAAATAAACAGTTCCATTTAATAATTCAGTATACTATATCTGTGATCGTATAAATGTAAATTTTTGTTCCTTTTAGGTTTCTTGTGATAGTAATGATCGTACTCATAAAATTTATCATTTATCAACATGCAACGTATAATGATTAATGACCTGTCTCGGTATAATCTTCCTCTCCAATAATATACTTCCTCTACAATAATATACTTCGTCTACAGTATGATCAATAATATATTCACCAATCCAATCACCTCCTAACAATCATATCAACCACAATAAAATCGCAACAATAATCACATTTCATATATTACTAACATGCAACATTTAACACTGTGAATAATCACTAAATTATCTAAACGTACCTGTTTCAATTCCATTTATATTTTATTTACCTGTGCGAATCATATCGTATAAACGTTTCCCCTCCAATATGCCTCGTATCGTTTCTTAAAAAGTACAGTGGAAAGGAGGGGAAGTAGAAGAGAGACATATTAGAGTATGCTCTATATAATACTGGTCATAGAGGATGTAGAGACCCAAACCTTGATCGTCCCAACCTCTAATGTCATATGATAGGGGTTTGTGAGAGGATACAAAAGAGGATAGAGCATTGTTTCTCCAACCTAGTATTAACAAGATATGTTTGTCCACACTTTTAAGAGAGGCACCTTGGGGAGTGTAGAGCATTAAGATGAGGCTGTTACTCTTATGGATAACATAGGGATTTTTTCAGGAATTTCCAGATAGAATTAATTTGATAGGAATGGATAGAAACATAATGAAGCCTCAACAAAATCTATCGAATGTAAGACCAATGACTCCAACAGCATGTGTTAAAAATGCTTAGGTAGAGAAACAATATCCAATACTTCAGCAGGTAGAGGAAGAGGAGGAGTTTAAAGAATTCAATAACAGGGATAGGCTAGGGTATTTACTATCTTTAGATATGAGGCTTTTATTACTGTAGAGGTTATCATTAGTGAGTTATTATTTACTGGCATCATATATGCATTGATAGTGCGAAGCTCATTTTTGAAACCCTTTTATTCTAATAATTTATACACTTTAAGAAATGATATAATAATTAAATCAAATTCAAGGAGAAAGAGAATATAATACACACATTTTCATAAAAACTCAGCCTAAAAAATTTCTCAAAATAAGGTACAAATGCAGAAGCTGTAGTTTATGTTTGAAAACAAAATTCAAAACCCGGAATGCGTATATATATAAACATGTACAAATGTAAAATATCAAAACCTCAAAATACAAAATTTGGTGCTCAACCTCTGATCTAATATCGCTAAGACTGATGATCACTGCAAAGCTCTGATCCATTAGCAGTTACCTATGATCTGTAGAATAACACAAACAATTCACACAAAGGTGAGTATTTTCTTACTCAGTAAGTTCTTTTCATACACTTACCAAAGTAGCTAATGCATAAGTACTCATTCTTTATTACGTTTTATGTACATTATGCAATAGGGAAAATACCCCAATTACTCTTCACAAAGTTCTGCTTAATTCTATGTTTACATACTATTCAGTAAATTCCTCAAGGAGCATGGGTCGTGCCATATAACCACAGGGTCGTGCTCATGTCCTTTTCCAGATTATTTCAAGCACGTCTCGTGTCACACAAATTGGTCTCAGCATAAGGACATGCTAGTCAATACGGGGGTCATACTGACTCTCAGAAATGCATACTACAATTCTGTTTAAGGAAATTCAATCACACAGCAGCATTTCATTAAGGTTAGTATTTATCCAAGGCATTTTCTATCCCAATTCTACAGTAACAAACAACCATTTCTTCCTTCACATAGCATATTATCAAGACATCATAGTCAACATACTAAGTAAAGGCATAACAAATAGCATATATACTTCATTAATCACACAACGTTAATCACACAGTAATCACACAGCAAACACAAAAATATTAATCACACAGCATCATCAATCAAATAGAATCATCAACCATACAGTCATGATCAACTCATATGAATAAAATATGAAATGAGAGTGCAATGCCAATGCAATCATACACAATATAAATGACTCGGGTTCTCAAAATCCTCTTTTGCACACATCAGAGGAATCCTTATTAGCACACAGCAAAGGATAGCACAGAGTAATAGATAGAGCACATAGCTCGTAATATTCGTACACTGCTCGTAAGGACAACACACAGCTTGTCTGAACAACACATAACTCGTGTCACACAATGATTATGCAACACGTGAATGTCTCACATGCATTCATAAACATAATCATGTCATAACTCATAGCAAGTACATAACATTTAATAGCTCATAACATATGCACATAGCTCATTCCTTTCAATTCATGCCTTTCACATGAACAAATAAAAGCATGCTTACAAATCACATAGCATAAATCACATAGTTACAATTCAAATAGCTTTTAAGCCACAAAGGCGTACATCGTAGTCACATAGATCTTAACATGTTTCCATTTAAGCATTAGCATCAAGCTAATCCACATAGTAACCACAAACATCTTATGATCCTAAGATCATTAATAAACAACTCACATAGAGCAACTTAGCGCACATAGCACATAAGTCATTTAACATACCTTTTTACTATGATCTTAACTTATATGCATCTGTTCCAAGTATGAATTAACCATATAGATACAAGACATACATTGGTAAGTGTAAACTACACTTACCTCAAAATACGTGCAAAGTCGGCTCCGGGATCAACTTTGATCCAAAGCTCGTAAGGTTCCTTCTATACAAAATAATCACATAAAGGCTGTTATTCACTTAATCTTAACTTGTTTCACATAAAGAAACATTAATTACAGCCTCTAAACTTAAATCTTCACTTACTCAGTAACTTCCATCCTTTCGAACTCATATCCTTTTTACTTACTTTTCTTTTAAGCATACCAAGCTATCAACATGAATTTACCTAAATCAATTTCAACTGTTTAACATCAATCAATCACTTAAATCCATTCCTCATCATAACTTCAAAAAATCACGACAGCTCAAATTGAAGGAATCATTCAAAATCAAGCTCATAAATTACCTCAATGTTTAGCTTGATTTTTACATAAACTTTTCTTATTTGCTGAAATACACTCTTCAGACGAATTGAGGGTTTTCTCCCGCTTTCTTTCGATTTGTCCTCTGTAAATCAAATGAAACAGTAATGTTGGTTATTCTGTTTAGTCAGATTATGCCCGAGAACTTGCTGATCAATTTCCAGAATGATGAGCACACCCCTCAGCACGATCGTGCCCGTGCCCGTGCTCATCTTCTTTTTTCTGCAATTTTCTGATTCTGTCTGATTCGATTTTTTTAATCTATTTTCCATAAAATTTAAATCGGATAGAATCGCAATCATTTTCGACTAACTTAAGTAACTTTAAGTTCATATGTGACCCTCAAAAACTAAATCCCATTTTTCCATTTATTAACGATATTATAGAATAATAATGAAATAATAACAATATCAGAGTTAAATCATAAATATAGATTAGAGGAGATAGAAATAAAATGCATTTCCATAAAACATACTCGGGCCCCAAATCAAATACAACCATATGAAACAAAATCCAAATTTAGGAAATTCAGCGGAAGCAAATAAAACGTTTGAAAATAAATCCAAACATACATATTACATAATTCAACAAGTTCAA
>CANYCX011616103.1:0-14929 GCA_948193385.1 Breynia disticha f. nivosa | reverse complement strand
ATGCCGATACACGATGGAGTCAAGCTTAGATCCTAGCGAGACTCGATTGTCTCACGTTGAACGACGTCTCAGGATGTCACCCTGGATCATGCCCAAAAAGAGTCAAATCATGTTGAGACGGGTCAAATCACACGAGATAAGGTAGATTCACGCAAACACTCTGTGGATTAATGCTCACATCACGTTGAGATGTGTCCATTTTTGCCTAGACTTAGCTGATTCACATGAAGACGCAGTCCTGCCGCGCCGAGATGAGATCGAGTGACGCCTAGACTTGGCTGAGTCACCCCGAAATAAGGTTAAAACGGTGAAGTCATGACAAGACCACGTCTTGGCTTGACTCAACCTGTCTCGGCGTGATTCTGCCTATCTCAACATGACTCGGATGCATCTCGACATGAATGCAGCTTTTCTCGGCGTGACTTGAGCATTTCTTAGTTGACACAAAAACATCTCCACGTAACTCAGCACTGTCTTGCCGTCATCCAGTGTGACTCGACCATGTCTCTGCATGATTCTAGTGTGGTTAGGCTCCATCTCAACATGATCTGAGCGTCACTCAAACCCGTATCCGAGCGTGACTTGACCTCACCTCTTTATGATTTGAGCGTTACTCGACACCATGGCAAATGTGCAAATGTGTGCTGATGCGCTTAGGATATCCAATCTCGCATGACACCCTCCAGCCATGGCAAATGTGCCTACGATACCCAGTCTCACATTATCATTGTTACGTAAGTTGACCAACCGAATGTCGATGCACTTAGGATTACCCAGTCTCACATAACGCTCTCTAATCTCTAGCATATGTGCTTAGGATCACCCACTCTCACATTGCTAATTTCATTCACTTTGTTCAACCAAGATCGGCCTACAGATTTCTTACTATATTGTAAATAAACATTGTGTGGCATTTCCATTCCATGTTCCTATCTCGACTAACATGCATCAATGTTAGTAAAGTACTTGTTTCAATCACACCTTTCCATAAGCCATCATTTAACAACTCTAACCTCAAGATGCATCCATACCTCACCACATGCATACTCATGCTAAATCTATGAACATGCATCAATGTCAGTAAAGTACGTGCTTCAATCATGGTTATATTAACATCTATGCTTTCAAGAAAATCGCATATCATCTACACATGTCAAAGCATCATGCCACACATCTCAAGGTATCATAATTAATCAACATGCACACTCACATCGATGTCAGCTATCTCCAATCATAGACATCATATATCACATAGTTTACCATTATATTGATGCATTCAACTCATAATTTCAAAGCATACAAATTCACATATTCATCTACAATTCAACATCTCATTGCATAGTGCTAAGTTACAACCAAAGCAATCTTTTCATATCATGAACATAACTCTCAACGTATAGCATAAATCATGCATAACTCAACTCACCTATAAATTTACGTAAATGAAACATTATTCACCTTATCTCAACATTTGCTTGAATAGTATCAATATATACCCAACAATTATTCCCTTATATATATATACACACATATATATCCAATCAAGATTTTCGTACGAACTGAAATAATTATTGACCACATAAACCAATCAGCATGTTATTAAGTCACATAGTCTCTACTAAGTAAACATACATCATTTATGTCATCGACATACGCAATCATATCATACCATTATTAACATATATAATTAACCATGCACAGGCGACAAAAGGTAAGTAAGTGTTGGTTATACACTCACCTTGCAAGTCCGAGCTAAGCTCGCCTTCCTAGCAAAATTTCAATTCCTTCCAATTTCGATTCCTAAAATATATTCCACATATAGCAAAATCCATCCTCATTTGAAATAAATAATTAAATTCTTTCATCTTAGTACAATTTTTAAATTTTTTTCCCCCTCATTCCACTTTCTATTCCCTTTTATTGTTCAACATATGTATATTAGAAATCCTATCTGTGACCCAATTCTTATAAACTACATTCATAAGGATTAACTAAATAAAATCGTAAATAAAATTGTGTTGTATTTAAGTTTCACCCCATCCCAAAAATTAATAACCATATTATGGTACCCCAGATTTTATAAAAGTTTAATTCAAGCGTAACGACTTTCATCCCATCAAGGTTACCCCCATCAAAAAACGACAATAACTTCTCTTAATTTATATTATCCTCAAATAATCAAATTTCAGTTTCTCACAATTTATAGTTCCCTCACAATTACCATAACCTAAATTACAACAATAAGGGATTCTTCATTTATAAACATAACATTAATGAATTCAAAGTTTTCCCGAACACCCACCAATGTAAAACGACTTTCTTAACTCCGGGTCATCCCTCCTTCGTCTACTAAATCTAAAATCGACTGAAACAGCCATAATAAGTCAATTTTTAACCGCAACCATCATAGGAGCTGATTTAGGAAACAACCCACCTTTTTTGCTAATTGCATTTTTCAGTTAGACACATGGCTGGGTCGTTCTGGCAACAGTCACGCGACGGAAACAACATGGAGGTGCATGGCGGTGGAGAGCAGTGTCGCGCGAGAGATTTGGTGGCGCCTGAAGGTCGTAGCTTGGCTCATGCGAGACAGAGGTGAGCATGCATGGAGGTGGTGAGAAAGAGACGCATGGTTGGGGCACGACGGACGTACATTGCAATGGAGAGAAGGAGAAACAGAGGTGAAAATGGATGATGCGTGCGGCGGCCGAAGGAGAAGGGAGAGAGACGTGAGGGGAGGAAAAGAGTTGGCTGGTTGGTGGTGAGCGGAGAGAGAGACGATAGAAGAGAGAAAGGTGAGTGTAGATTGGGAGAGTAAAATGGGGGCGACTGCGTGAAAAAAAGGAAGAGAGGGGGAGGAGGGATTAGGCTTTCGCATTTTTAGGATTGCACTTAACTATGGGTTTGTCCAATATACCCTTTCCATTTATTCTTATTCCCTTTTGCCCAATTCTACCTCTTCTTCACAATTTGGCAATTTTTTTGTAGATACAAAAATCGTATAATTATATTTATTACCATTAAATTTATTTTTACTAAAATTCATTTGATTTATTTAAATTTATTCTGAATTTGTATTAATTCCCACACCCAAAAATCTCATTTCTTTTCACACTCCCATAACCTTAAAAATTTAAATCTTCAAATTTTAGAAATTTCTTGGAATTACAGCTCTCCCCTTCTTAACGAAATTTTGTCCACGAAATTAGCAAAGGTCATGTGGTTTAAGCTCAGCCATTCATGGTCATACTGACATGAATTTTATGATAGTAGACGTGTCAATCAGCTCCTCTCAAGATCCTAAGGCTCCATTGTAAATGTCCCATAAACATATTATATTCTTTTCCTTTGTATAACTTGATCCTCCAAAGGAACTTTTGAGTAGTTATACCGTAATTGATTACATCTCTCCTATTAAACCCACCATTATTTTTTTCAAAACGTCCTTCAATTCAATTTTCATAATTATCTTTATGCTTGATTCCTCATATCTACAGGTTAATGTCATCCCAAGGTAGGTAAACCAAGCAAATGATTTGCGCACTAATGAAAGAAGATGTAGGAAACATTTTAGAGAAATGCCTTACCTTAGTCAAGAAAGATGCGCAGGAAGCAAAAGAATTGCTTCCTCAAATTAAATAGCAATCTAGCCAGGACATTACCTTCAAAAGGGAGGGCGAGCGTAGAAAACTGAAATGATCTCACTTCAAGCTTTAAACCTCAACTTTTCATTTTCCATTCACAGGTTTCTTTAATTGTATGATAATTCCACTTGTATCCACTATTCCACTATCACCTCTTTAATATCCTCAATCATCCATACTGTTTACTCCTCAATGTTGCACTAATACTTCATTCTAGATCACAACTCTCTTTCTTGTTTTTCACTCTCTCAAGATTCCACCGAACATATAACCATCAATTTTGTTTCTCATAATGATCTCAAATGTGACACTATTCGTTTACTCACTTTAAATTTCATCCCAAAATTTATGAAGAATTGCTCATATTCCTCACTTATTTGATTTACCATCTTCAAATTCATCAATACACTTGCTCACTTACTTTTCCATTTCTAGTTTTGTTACATTTATTGCATTCATAATATAGTTTTCTACTCTCCTTTAAATCTTCGATAATACATTCCTATTATTATACTATAGGAGCCTCAAATCCCTTCATTCATTACACAATCCCTATAAAGGTCACTAGTATTTGAAAATTTTCATCTATGTATTTTTAGATTACATTTATACCACATTTAATCAAACTATTTGTCGAATTATACTTTTGATAACTAGGCTAGATATAGCAAATAGGGGCCTAAATACTAACCCTTTTAAAGCTTATACACATTATGGAATAAGAGATACCTCTTATTGGTTTACTTTAGCTTTTACATTCATGTTCGATCATTTTATACAAAAGTTTACCGACTAGCACAGGTCGTGTGAGGGACTCGATTTCCATTTTGGAATTTTAGAAAGAGAATGCATCAACATGAGGTCATGCACGTCAGCATATGACCGTGCTGAAGTAGCACGTGAATGATGCGTGGGTCATGCTGGTCTCCTAGAATTTCAAAACAAACTCTAGCTCATTCTTATTTTCAAAAAATTTCTGCATCTTAACAAGCATAACAATTCATGGTATTTACTCTATCAAGTACCGCAAGAAATTCTCACACATTATTTCATACAAACTAAAAATATCCAACATGCTTTCCAAGCCAACAACTCAACCTGTATTTCGAATATCTTGGTGTCACTCTACCCCTTCTGGGCTTGACTCGACCTTATTTTTGTAGGATATCAGCGTGACTCGACCGCATCTCGACTGTGTGTCTGCATGACTTGACCGAATCTCACTTTATTCGAGCATGTATCGACTGCTTCTTAGCGCGATCCGAGCATGACTCGACCGCTTCTCTGCACGTTGTGAATGAAACTCGACCGCGTCTCTAGTTGATTTGAGCCCGACTCGACCATATCTTAGTATGATCTAAGCATGACTCTACTGCATCTCGACTTGATCAGAGTTTGATTCGACCGGGTTTTGGTTTAATATAAGCATGTCTCGACCGTATCTTGTAGTGATCCTAGACTAACTTGACCATGTCTCAGCGTGACTCAACCCCGTCTCTGTATGATATGAGCATGATTCGACTGCATCTTTGCGTTCCTCAACCAATCTTGCCCTTATTTAGTGTGGCTCGATCGATTCTCTAAGTTTTTTGAGCGTGACTCAACAGCGTCTTAGAGGGTCAACTGCGTCTCGCCATTATAAGAGCATGAATTGACCCTGTTTCAACATGGCTCGACTGCATCTCGACCTTAATTGATTGTTTCTCCACTTAAGTTGATTGCTTTTTTACGTTACTCGACCACGTCTCAGTAAGACTCAACCACGTCTCGATGTGATTCGAGAGTGACTCGACTGCGTGTCAGCGTGTCTTGACCACGTGCTCAAGGGATTCGAGCGTCACTCAACCACATCTTGATGAGATCTGAATGTAACTCGGTCGTGTCTCAGTGTGATCGCAGCGTGACTTGATCCTGTCTCTGCATGATCCAAGCTTGACTCGATTTTGTGTGCCCACCTCATCTCAGCGAGACCTAATCACGCATTAGGGTGCCTCGATCCCGTCTCGGCGTGACTAGACTTGTATTGGCGTGGCTCGACCGTGACGCGATCTCATCTTAGCATGACTCGACCGCATCGCGGTGTGCATCGATCATATATCAGAATGACTCCAGCCTGTCTCGGTATGACTCGACCTCATTTTTAAAAGACTTGATCGTGTCTCGGTATGATCGATCACGTGTTGGCTTAATTAGACCCCATCTCAGGATGACACTAGCAGGACTCAACCAGCTTCTAAGTAATCCAAGCCTGATTTCACTGCATCTCGGCATGATCTCAGAGTGACTCTGTTGTATAAGCCCTAGCCTCAATACATTGTTTGTAACTTTTATTATTCAGCAATTAAAATATTTAAGAATGTTAATTAGGTTCTTGAGGTATCACGGTTGAGGACTTGGTAGTAGAACCTAGAAGTTATGAGATTAACATTCTAAATATCCCTAGTCGATTGTTTCCTTGGGAATGGAAATGAATTAAGATTAGCATATACTTTGTAAGTGATCATGTTCTACGAGTCATACATATATGGGTTATCTAACAAAGTGCACAGATGCAATGTGTGACAAATGCAAGCCATTCGATCAGATCGACGTGGCTAGTATATGACCCTAGAGTTTGATGGTGCGTCCAAAAGGAGGAACTAAGCCCTGTTAGACATGGTTAGGTCGATAATGATTTAATCTGGTCTCCGAATACCGTTTTGGGGTTATACCTTAAAGGCTACTACATTTTTTTCTGATCAGGTCTCTTATCAAAGTAGCTGAAAAGACACCACATGAGATATGGCTTGGGCAAAAAACCCAACTTGTCATTTCTAAGGATTTGAGGATGCGAAGATCATGTTAATAGAAATAGTGGGGTGCTGTATAACCCAAAGTTGTGCAAGAGGATGTGCATACACTAGTTCATGTAGAGTATAGTGGGGAGATGGATTCAACTCCATAAGAAGTTGTGTAATAAGAGCCCATTTCACAAGTACCTATAAGATCAGGTAGGATAAGTTAAGAACAAAAAATGTACGGGTTCATCGTATTTGAACAACAGGAAATCACGATTGTTGATCATAATGTACCTGCTTTTTACCAAGAGGCTTTGGAAAGTTGTAATTTAGAAAAATGGAAAGAGGCCATGAAGTCCAAAATGCAATCAATGTACGATAATCAAGTTTGAGACCTGATTGTTCCACCATAAGGTGCTAAGGTAACTGAATGCAAGTGGATTTTGATAGAAAAGGCCGGAGGTATCTTCGTAGGTAGTCTAGTGGAGAAAGGTTTGAAAGATGTTCATGGTATCGACTATGATGATACATTAGGATATTGTTTTCCATAGCTATATAATTGGATTATCAGATATGGCAAATGGATGTGAAAATAACTTTCCTTAATGGAAACCACCTCAAGGATGCTTACATGAAACAACATGAGGGATTCGTCGATCTTAAATATCCTAATAAGGTATGCAAGTTTAAGAGGTTGATTTATGGACTTAAGGAAGCATCCAAACGTTGGAATCTTCATTTTGATGAATCCATTAAGAATTTTTGATTCACCAAGAACGATGATGAGCCTTGTGCATATCAGAAGTTCAGTGGGAGCGCAGTAATGTTCCTTGTCTTATATGTCAATGACATCCTGCTCATTGGAAACGACATTTCAACATTACAACAAGTTAAGCAATGGTTGAATACGTGCTTCTCAATTAAAGAATTAGTGGAAGCTGAGGTTATATTGGGTATAAGGATATATAGAGATAGACCATGGTATCACATTGGACTAAGTCAAGAAAAATACATAGATAAGATACTATGACGGTTCAGTATGGAACAATCCAGGAAGAGATTGTTGCCCCTACAGCAAGGGATAGTTCTCTCTAAAAGGGACTACCCATCCTCTAGAGAAGAGAGAGAACGTATGAATAGATTCCCATATGTATCAGCTATAGGATCTATTATGTACGCTATGCTATGTACAAGGCCAGATGTTCCTCATTTTCTAAATGTAACCAGTAAGTTCCAACAGGATCCCAGATAGATCTACTAGTCTGCGATTAAGACAATTATTAAGTACTTGAGAAGAACTAATGACTAGTTCTTAGTGTAACACGTTAATAAGAGCTTAGTGTTACAGGCTACACTGATGTTGCGTCCCCGACGAGCAAGCACGATTTAAGAGCGCAATCGGGATGTATATTCTTTCTGAATGGAGGAGCTGACACCTAAAGGAGCTATAAACAGAGCGCAGTGTTAGCTTCTACAATAGAATCTAATATATAGTAATGTCTGCGGTAGCTAAGGAAGCTGTTTGGATGAAAAAGTTCATTACCAGAATAGGAGTCGTCCCATCTATCCTAGATCATTTGCAGCTTTTATGTGATAATAAAGGGGCTATAACATAGGTCAAGGAGCCCTAAAATCACCACTGATCCGAGCACATACTCAAGAAGTTACATGTCATTCGAGAGATAATCGATAGAGGAGATGTGAAGATGATCAAGTTTCCAAGTGAAGACAATGGTGCAGATCCCCTGACCAACAAACGAGCAGGTCCGAAGCATAAGCATCATGTTAGGTCTTTTTATCTTAGGGTTATGTCTGATAGGGACTAGTGCTAGTGGGAGATTGTTATTATAGGCCCTAGCTCCAATACATTGTTTGTAACTTTTCTTATTCAGTAATAAAATTATGAGGCATTATTTTATCACTTCATATATTGACTTATGGCATGTGTTTGATAAAACAACCAAGAATGTTAATTAGGCATTTGAGGTATCAAGGATGTGGACTTGATAGTAGAGCCTAGAAGTTATGAGATTAACATTCTAAATATCCTTAGTCGCTTGTTTTCATGGGAATAGAAATGAATTAAGACTAGTATGTACTTTGTAGGTAATCATGCTCTACGAGTCATAGATATTTGGGATGTCTAACAAAGTACATAGATACAATGTAGGAGATTGTATTTGTAGAGCAATATTTGCAATGCCGATTATCTATCCTTTGATTGAAAATAAATGTGTCTTTTATTGTGGTGTACATTGACATACGCCTAACGTGACTGTAAAAGGTTGACAAGTACGTGTATGATTGCGTATGTTAAGAATTACAAGTAAGAGGATGAGTAAGTGAAGGGATTGATCCTCTCATGAAAATGAGAGCAGATATCACTAGCTGCTCGGTAGACAAGATTGGGAAGAGTGTGACCGCACCCGAATAAATTGATTAGGTCATTTATTCACACTTATCAATTTTTTCATAGAGATCAAGAAAGTTATTTTGCACTAAATAAGGGTGTTTGACACATGCCTTATGCAAATGATATTGAAGGTCAAGAGATAAATTTGAATTGTAGTAGGGCTGTTGCACTGCTCGTCAACTATTTAATTTAGAATGACCATAATGTCATACTAAAGACTGTTTATAATTTATGAATTAATAAATTTATTACCTTTATTAGATATTGCTACAGATCGAACATGGATAACGAAAAAACTAAAATGGGTATTTTTGATTTTTCACCAAAGGTCAAAATTCGACTATTTCGCCGAATCGGAAAGTTGGGCCAATTTTGGTAATTGGGCCCAATATGGATGAGAAATATTATTTATCATTTCTTACATGTTTTTAAGACAAAGATTACTTATAAAATATCATGTCTTAAATTAAAACATGTAAGAGGATAAATATGAGAAAATTTACGAAGTTTGTCTTAAATTAAGACAACGATAATGTAAGATGAATTACAAGAAATCATCTTTTAATTTGTCACATTAAATCACGGAATTGGGAGATATTTTAAATGATTTTTATTTTTAATTAAACACTTAAAAAGTCCTAATAGTGTTTGGATTTTTGGTTAAAAGGGTTGATCAGATAAAACTCTTGTTTATAAAAGAATCTAAAACGCTAGTTCTTTAGCAATCCATAGCTGTCTCTCTAAAAAACTCCAAGGCAATGACACTTAAATCAAATAGTTGATTCTTAGGTTTTTCTCCAAGAAGGAAGAAACTTTGAGAAGTTGATCATACCATTTGATCACCGTGGTACTCTTGGTTTCGCAAGATTCTCATTTGATTGACAGATATATGGTGGACCGTTTCCTCTTTGTGCTAGTACACTCTTTCTGCTAATCCATACGTTAGTTTTGTAGAGGAACTACATTTGAGGTTCTTGCAAAGGTGTCACTAACGTCGTCTCAGAGTATTTCGAGACGGTAGTTACTGTTTTGTGCAAAACACCCACGACCAAGCAAGAAAGTAAACAATGTGAATTCATTTCCTCAAAGTTTATGTTTTTTATATGTTAACTAATCATCAACCTTTATTTAATATATGTTTTTCTTGATTTTTTATGTTGATCTTCGCAGTCTTTAATGTGTTTTTTTGAGTAGTTTCTGCTGCCATAGTCTTTAGAACACATTAGAAACCCAACAGTGGTATTAGAGCCTCACTACACCCAGTCTCAGCATACCTGACCGTGTCTTCCCTGGTCAAAACGGGGACAGGGAACGATTTTCTCGTGAGTTCTGAGTTCCATTGCCATCCCTAATAAACCATGTCTACGTCTTAGTGCGACTCAACCCAATCCAGGCATGACACTACTAAGTCTCGGAATGACTCAACCCTGTCTCAGCGTGATCTGAGCGTGACTCGACCCTGTCTTACTGTGACTCGACCCCTTATCGACATGAATCGATTATGTCTCCAGGTGACTCTACTGCGTCTGGACTACATCACAGCGTGACGGGACCCCATTAGGGCGTGACTCTACCGCGTCACGGTGCAACACGACCCTATCTCGTCTTGATATGAGCGTGACACGAAAAATTTTCTACGTGGCTCGACCGTGTCTCGGCATTGCTCAACCCTATATTGATGTGACTCAACCCTCACTATGCGTGACTCGAGCGTTTCTCATTGTGACTCAATCGCGTGTCGACGTGACTCAACTTCATCTCCACATGACTAAATCGTGTCTCCACTTGACTCAACCATGTTCTGCATGATTCGACCGCGTCTTTGTGTGACTCAATCGTGTCTTAGTGTGACTTGACCTCGTCCCGACGTGACTTGACCGCATTTTTGCATATTCCGAGTTGGACCTGACCGTGTCTCGGAGTGATCCAAGCGTAACTCGATTACGTCTTGGCGTGATTAGTGCATGATTAGGTTGCTTCTCGGCATACATGACCTCGTCTCGGCGTGACCCCAGAGTGACTCAACCTCGCGTTGCCGTGACCCAATCCCGTCTTAGAGTGTTTCAATTGCATCTTGACCGCATGTTTACGTGACTCGACCCCATCTCGCCGTGGCCTCACTGCGTCTCAGCGTCACTTGACCCCGTCTCGGCGTGGCTCAACTACATTTTGACATGGTTCGAGTGTGTCTTGACCACGTGTTGACCTTCTTCTGTATTGACTAGACCGTGTCTCGGAATGATTCGACCCCTTCTTAGCTAACGTATCCGTGTCTTGGCGTGACTCGACCACATCTCGTCGTGACTCGACTGAGTCTCAGTGTCACTTAACCCTTTCTTGTGTGGCTAGCCCACATCTTCGCATGACTCTGTTGTGTCTCGGCAAGACACGGTGGCATCTCGAGAGAGAGTCAGCGTGAAACAAACCCATCTCGACATGACCACACCATGTCTAATGGGATCCGAGGGTGTCTCGATTGCATCTTAGTGTGACCCTAGCCTTACTCGACTGCATCTCGGTGTGACTAGAGCCTGACTCGACTGCCTCTCAATGTGATATGGGGGTGACTCGAAAGCATCTCAGCATGGTCCAAGCGTGACTCAACCCAATCTTAGGGTGACTTGACCACAATTTGGGGTGACTTGTTCCCATCTCATCGTGACATGACCGGGTCTCGACATGAGTTGACTGTGTCTTGGGGTGACTAACCGCATCTAGCCGACACTCAACTCCATTTCAGCATGACTTGACAATGTCTAGATGTGACTCAATAGCGTCTCGACATGACTCGATCCTATCTGGCCATGTCTTTTCCCAATTTGAGCATGACTAGACTGTGTCTCGGCGTGTTGCAAATGTTGCTCGACAGTGTCACAATGTGACTTTACCACATTTTGCCGTGAATCAACCACATCTTGACTGCGTCTCAACGTTACTCGGCCATGTCTTGGTGTGACTCAACTGTGTCTCCTCGGGACTAGACCCTGTCCTTGCGTGACTAGGCCTCGTCTCGACATGATTCAACAGTGTATCGACCTTGTCTCGCCTTATATCCACATGATCCTAGCCTGACTCGACCGCGTCTAAGCCTTATTAAAGATTTAGTTGACCGCGTCTTAGCATGCTCGAAAGCATCTTCGCGTGACCCCACTGTGTCTCGACCTGACTTGAGGCGTGACTCAACCGCGTCTCGACCCATCTCGACCCGTCTCGGCCTTATCAAAGATTCACTCGACTGCGCCTCGGCATGATTTGAGCGTGACTCGATCGCCGCTCGACATGATCTAAGCATGACACGACATCGTCTTGATGTGAATCGACCTAGTCAAGGCATGACTTGTCTGGTTCTCAGTGTGACTCAACCTCGTCTCATCATAACTCGATCCCATCTCAGCATGATTGGAGCCCGTCTTGGCGTGACTCCACCCATCATGAAACGAGTTAACCGCGTCTCAACGTGATCAACCACGTATCATCAAGACTTGACTGCATCTCAACTTGACTCAACGCCATCTCTGACGTGACTCAATCTCATATCGGCATGACTCGACCCCCTCTTAATAAGACTCGACCATGTCTCAGTGTGAGAAGACCATATCTCTGCGTGACTCGACTGCATCTTGACCACGTATCAGCATGATTAGACACTATCTTGGCATGATGCCAGCGTGACTCAACCACATGTCGGCATGATCCAAGCTTGACTTACCACGGCTCGATATGATCAGAGAGTGACTTCACTGCATCTCGACATGATTCGAGCGTGCATGGACTGTGTCTCGGTGTGATTAGAGCATGCCTCCACTCCGTCTCGGTGTAATCCGAGTGAGGCTCGACCGCGTACCGCTGTGATATGGAGTGGCTCAACCACATGTTGACATGATTTGAGAGTGACTCGAACTCGTCTCTACATGTTACTAGCATGCCTCAACTGCATGTCGTAGTAATCCGAGCATTAGTCGACCGTTTTTCGATGATATTCAAGTGTGACTTGATCACGTCTCGATGGGATTCGAGCTTGACTGTAGCCTATCTTGGTGTGACTCGATAGAGTTTTATCATAACTCAACCTTGTCCCGACGTGACACTACTGCAGCTTTAGGTGACACGACCATGTCTCAGCATAACACGATGGTGCCTCTGTATGATTGGATCCCGTATAGACGTGACTCGATCAAATCTCAGCTTGACTCGACTGCGTATCGACGTGACTCGATCGTGACTTTCCTGACTCGACAGCATCTCGACTTGACACGATCCCATCTGTACATGGCTCTACCCTGTATGTGCGACAATATACTGTAGTGTGATTTGATCATGACAACAACGTCTCGATCTCACTCAATCACATCTCGACAAACCTTGACCCCATCTTGACATGTTTTGGCCTCGTCTAAATGTAAAAAGATTGTGTCTCAACATTACATAACTGTGTTTTAGACGCTTATTTGATCCTGGCGTGATCCTGGCGTGACTAAACCACGTCTCGGCGTCCTAGCATAACTCAACCGCATCTTTGAGATCTGAGAGTGACTCAATCACCTCTCAGCGTGATGTGAGCTTTATTCGACCGTGACTTAATATGATCTTAGCATGACACTACCACATCTAATCTTCCACAGAGCGTGACTCGATTGTGTTTGGGCGTGATTTGATCAGGATTCGACTGAATCTCGGACTGATCTGACATCACACGACCGTGTCTTTACGCGATTTGAATGTGACTCAAACATATCACTGCTTGATTCGAGCATGACTTGACCATGTATGGTGCTGATCCAAGCATGATTCCAGTGTGTCTTGATGGGATCTGAGCGTGAGTCGTTCGCGTGTCTATGTGATCTGAGCTTGGCGCAACTACATGTCGTTGTGATTCAAGCTTAACTCGATCGTGTCTCGACGCGATTCGAGCCTTGTCTAGACCTATCTTGGCGCTCTCCCAGTATCACTCGATTGTGCCTGCTTATGATTAAGTGTGACTCGACTGCATCTCGGAGTGACTCGTCCACGTGTCGATGTGACTCGTCGTCGCTACCGCATAATTGGACGAATCTAATTGTAATCTAAATGTGACTCGACCGCATATTGGTGTGACTCGACCCTGGCTCGGTCCAACACTACCCTGTTTTGGCGCAACTAAACCGTGTCTTGGCTTGATCCAAGCGAGACTCGACCGCGTGCTAGCGTGACATGATGAGAATTACTTATGACTCGTCACCCTTTTATGGGTATGTTAGGTATATGTTAAAGTATATAAAAATCCATCTAGAGTTTCATAGAGATTTCAGGTCTAAGAACTCCGATATAAGACTTTTACATGAGCATTACTTATGACTCTGAACTATGTAGTTGTTCTCGTTGGCAGGTTTAAGCAAAATACCATGACATAGACATGTATCCATTAGTTCTGACTAACATCCCATGGCTTTATGTTTAGTAGTAGAGAACCCACTAAGTCAAAAGGAGCATGCTAGTTTTAATTCATATATTATTTCCATAGTGGTGACCGGCTAGGGATGTTTTAGAAAGAAATCTCTCGCTCCAAAGGTCCTACATGCATATGCATTACATATACCAACATAAATATCGAGATACTCACTCACAGAATTCTATTCTTTAAGCACACAAATATATTCAAACACTGATCGGGCTAGGGATTACACCAATAAGTTCGGCTTTGTCTCGACATGACTCGATCCCGTCTTCACATGATCCTACTGTTACTTAACTACATATTAGTGTGAATCGACCACATTTAGATATGACATGGCCCCCTTTCGGTGTTATTCGACATTGTCATGGCGTGATTTGAGCGTGTCTCAACCGATCTCAGCGTGCTCCTAGTATGACTCAACTGCATCTCAACATGATTTTAGAGTGACTTGTCTCCAAGTCATCCTAGCATAACTCGACCGCGTCTCGTCGTGATCCGAGCATGACTCGACTGTGTTTCTGCCAGATCCAAGAGTGATAGGACCTCTTCTCAACGAAATACGAGCATGACTCGACCACGTCATGACGCATTTTAAGCGTAACTCGACCTCGTCTCCATATGACTCGACCGCATTTAGAAAGGACTTGAGCTAGTCTTGGAG
>CANYCX011615808.1:0-16465 GCA_948193385.1 Breynia disticha f. nivosa | reverse complement strand
AACAACATTAGAATAACAATGATTCAGTAGGAGTGGACGAACATATTCTCTGTGATGTTCTACAGGATGGCAAGAACATTAAAGTGTTGAATAGGACAGCATAAGTGGTCGATGGAAGAATTCCAGAATGATCTCTTGCATGCTATATAAGCAAATGGGCAGAAACTGAAATTGCAAGACACTGAACAGAAAAAAAAGAAAATACACTGTGTCGCAGAACCATATTGAACAAACACTTCACTGCAAACCAAGCTTATACATTTGTGTCTGTATTTCTCAAAAACTTGTGAGGTAGAACTTGAGCCGTAAATCAAGTTAAGTTGTTAGGTAGAACTTGAGCCGTAAATCAAGTTGATTTGTTAGGTAGAACTTGAGCCGTAAATCAAGTTGAGTTGTTAGGTAGGACTTGAGCCGAAAAACAAGTTGTATTTTTTGAGGTAGCTTGAACCGTAAGTCAAGTGTGAGGAAATAGAAACTGTTGGCCAAAATCCTAAGTGAGGAACTTAGGTAGTGGAGTAGGTGTTTGATCCGAACCACTTTATATCGTGTGTCATTTTATGTTTATTTCCGCGAAAAATTCTTAAACCTTATTAGCTTTATTCAACCCCCCCTTCTAGAGCTAATCCTATTCCTACAATATGACGGGTGTTAGTGTGTATCTTGAGTGTGATTGTTATGTGATAAACCTATTTGATGTTGCTTTTGAGTCAAAGAAAGTAAAGTGAATATGGAATTGATTGAACATGTTGTTAAGTGTGTGTTTTCTTAGTATGATGCTTGAATATATTATAAATCATGGGTGTAGATTTATGTACTAAATACAAGCATGTGTTGTTTAATTTTTTGGAGTCTATGTATATATATTTGTTTATAGGTATGGGAGGATTGATATGTAGTGTGAATCAAAAGATGATTTGATTTCAAATTCTAACACATGGATAATGCATGGTAATTGAAATGCTAATAAGAGTGAATAAGGTAACTATTATTTGAATGAATTGTAACTGGAATGAATGGGTGGTTTGAATGAATGTATGACAATATATGCTTTATTTCATTAATGGTGTTGATTTATCTTCTTGAGGTGTTATGATGGTGTTGAGATGTGTGGATCACTTTAAACCGTGTTTAATGATGTTGTAATTATGTGTGGTTGGTTTTTGGATGAAATGTATTGCATGTGACTTGAAAATTGATGTTTTGGGGTGAAAACTAAGAGTGAACGGGCTGCAAAATGGGCTGGACAAACCAATTGCCATCCTGTGCACTAATTCTAGAGAATCAAACAATGATGGAAAATGGGGGTAAATGGTTTAGTGAAAGTTTACCTAAATCATGCATCAAACCATTTGCAAAGCGCAGAGTGTGCATGTTTTAGTGCTCAAGTTAGGCAAACTGTGCACCAAACCGTGCACTTTCCATTTGTTCTTAACTGTTTTTTAGTCCAAAAGTTGGCAGATATGACTACAACTTTGTATGTAATATTGGAATGAGATTTTAATGTAAATTGAGACAAGAAAAACACTAGTAATGACATAGGAGAACATAATGAACTTACATAATTCATATTAAAGAAGCTAGGTAATTAACCCAGATTGTGTGTTCAAGAACTTACAAGTGTAGTAGGCCCTATATGGTTTAGATAGTGACATGCACTTATTGAGTTGTAATACTTAATTTATTTTTCTTGTGTATGTTTATGTGTACAAATTGAGGAGATGTCATGTAATCTTCCTCATAGCTATTCATGATACATTTTGGGTACTTGTGTGCCAAGTTAGGGGATCCACATAGTTTACATTTATGTTTGTGTTCAATCATTTGAATTGTTGTTTTTATTTTGAGCAAAAAAATTTGTAAACTATTTTTTAAGAACTATTCGCCTACTTTGTATTCAATTCCAACTATGTATTTAATTTTGTTTACACAATTACATGTATATGAGTATTCATATTAGGTCATTTGACGTTTGAGTTTATTTTCTAGGTTGAATGGAAGTTGTTTATTTTTAAATTGTTAAAAATTTGTAACAAAAAAAATCATAATTTGGTGTTATTGAAATTATAAGTGGGAAATAAATTTGAGCATCATAGTTTCACTATCCTATTATACAGTATGACAGATGAATACATGATATATTTCAAATATGATTTAACATGTTTACCTTCCTTTAATGGAAGAAGAGAAACACGTAATATAACACCTTAAAATAATTACGTAATATAACACCTTAAAATAATTACCTTAGTAATCATATGTTTAACATTTGATTTGACTTATAATTCCAAATATTTTAAAATTTTTTGTTTATTTTTAATGTATCTATTGTTTATAATATTTATCTACTATTCATTTACTAATTATAAATCATTTTACTATGAAAAAAGGTTACAACACGACTATTAACCTGGCCTAAAATATGATCCGCGTTAGTGTAATACGTCCTATGGGCACGACCCCATGTTAAACTAGCACGCCCCCTGTTTATGTGCATCATGATTCTTGTGTCATTTAGACATGGCTCGTGTTGATCATGCTGTAATTACACATATACCGGGAATCACATATCATGCAAATGTATATACATATATGTGGTAATCATGTCTAGGGTGAAAAGAGAGAAAGTATGAAGGAGCTGCAGCAATCCTACTTGCTAATATGACCCTAGCACTCCTAACTATATACCTGTACTTGAAATCCAAAAACACACATTTAATGAGTAAGGCTCAGTGAGCAATCATTAATAATCAATGAATCATATTTCACAATAATAATTTACTTTATAGAACATTCATATAATCAATCATAATAAACATATAATCAATCAAATCATATTTATCTACTCGTTCTCTGTTTTCAACTCGTTCTTTGAATTGATCAATCTTTAATTCTCCACCAAATTCATAATCTCCACCCAATCAATTCACAATCCATATACCATCACAATAACATTTATCAATAAAATATATACAATCTTATACCTGTATATTTCAATCCTATAGCTCGTATACGTATCTCAATGTCAATCTTATCTATGCTTTTCATTGACAATATACACAGTCTAAATATAACATATAAACATTTTCATAATTAAAATTATATAAGTGAGTTAAATTACTCACATGCTCAACTAAAGTGCTCAGAGTTTTTCAGGCTCTGATCCTGATTTGGTCATCTAATCTATCGTTCTATACATAATAAACAACCACATATATCACATTATATGTATTTAATATGGTTCATTTTTTGTGCTTCATGCATGATTTTATAGATTTTCTATTTTATTCTTTCCATTTTTTTTCAATTCTACTCAAACCAAATCAACCAAATAACTCATTCCACTAATCATTTTATAAACTAACTTCTGAACTTAAATATCTTACTTATGTCCTATGTTGTTCAACCTTCACAACTATTTCCTTCCTCCAAGTAGATCAAACAATAATGAGGTTAGGTTAGTTACTGATTTATGAAGGTTTTGATCAAAGTTTGTTGTTTCCTCTCCTTCTTTTATGTTTTTTTGAGCTATAAAATAAAGAAGGAAGCAGTTGGATTGTTTTTAAAGTTAAAACCTGCCACCTCCTGCTTCTCTTTTTAAGTTTTATGAAAATTTGACAGCACGTCATGACAGTGTTACTTTATGACACGACCTATGCTAATCTGCACGACCACTGTGCTCATCAATTTTTAGAAACGTGTCCACCGTATGAACTAACACGATCGTGCTCATACTTTTTCCAAGAGCACGCCCATCCTGTTGGTTGGCACGCCCAACGTGTTGAGCATCTAAATTTAACATGTGAAATTCTAAAACTGTTTCATACACTTATTCATATTCTTAATCCTACATATTTCAAATCATGTACATTTGATATAAACTTGATTTCTATATCTATTTCATTAATTATAGGATATTATGATAGGGACATGATATGTAGTCCTTGTTTTGAATGAATGTGTGGGCATGCCAAGAAATTGTAAGTATTTTTAAACAAAAAATTTAATGTAAAGCGCACAAAATCTAAAATCTAAATCAAACAATTAAAATAATGGAAAGGAAAAAAATATAAAAAAGGTTCTTGCTCCTCAAGCACACAAATTTCTAAACAAGGATAACTAAAATAACAGGGACTAATTGAAAGGTAAACAAAGATGACAATTGGCTAAAATTAAGATAAAACTAATGTAAGCTGAAGTACATTGTTGAGAAATTTAAAAAAGCTTCTATTTTGATTGTTGAAAGTTGTGTTGATGTGTGTAGAGAGAAAAAAATCACGTTGTTCTGTATCTTTTTAAGCCATCAATCACAAATCTCTGCTATTGGAGATAAATTTTTACTATTTTGACAATTATCCTTAAGATAAATAGCTAGATAATTTCCATCGACTCTTATATTTAGTAAAACCACAAGAATAAATGTCATCTTGTTTATCTCTAAGATAAGTAAGAGTAATTGCAGATAAATTCATTCCTCATCTTTATATTTATCCCAAAGTGCTTGCATTTTGCCAAAACTCTTCTACCACATTACTGTACCATGATGACTTGTGCTTTAGCTCACTAACTAGATTGTTTTGATGGATACTAGAATAATCAGACTTTATTTTGCTGGGATTAAGGATATACCAATTTACAGGCACAAACAGAATCACCCACACATAAGTATAATTGCCCACCTAGCTTGGAGGGCACAAAATGTGAGCTTTACATCCTTTCATGCGGACTTTTGTCGTTATTTGAAAAATTGGAATTTTGGACCTTTTGAATAAGTGAACTCTTTGACAGAAAAACCCACTCATGATATGTCCCATTTGTATATTTTTCAAATCCATAAGTTTTTACTTACAACTGGTTCTAAAATTAGGGTCACATGGTCGTCGTCACCTTTTGTATATTTTTCTCTCCGGACAACAATGCAATTTCTGTTAGTATAAACCACAAATAAAAAAGTCATGTAGTATAGTCATCTGGTTCTTGATTGTTAATCCATTTATTGCATTATCTCTATTATTTGCAAATGTATACATAATTTATATCATTTAAGCAATGAAATAGCACAACTGACTGACATTTATATGTGTATGGATATATGCCATTGAATGTAAGTTAATTCTATCTCTAACTTTTTTAGTTACAGATGAGTAGTTATGTGCCTAAACAACTTATTTTTCTACCTTATTTTAGTATAAAATTCTTTTCAAATTTAAATACTTATAATTGACTATTGAGCCAATTTTTTTAATTGAAACTAGACATCCTAAAGTTTATTTGGGGGAGGTGGTAGCTCATGCAATTCCTCCTAAATCATTCTGGGTGAAGTTAAGGAAATTTTTCACTGCTTCAAAAAGTAATAGTCAATTCTGCTTTGCCATTTCAATCATAATTTTTTCAATTATAATTCAAATCACCTTATAAAACATTTCCCACTTTGATTATCCGTGATTGCTCAATTTATTGGATCAATTCTCTTCTTCTTGTTTCTCCTTTACTTTTTCCAGTCGCTCCTTTACTTCTTCTCATTTCTTTATATTTATCTTCGGCCTATTGATCCTTAATTTTGCACCTTTAGGAAATTTAACAGCAATTGAGAGACCATTTTAGCTTCATGCCATATTAGCATATAAAAAAACATATCATATAATCATACAAGTCATATATTCATTGCCATTATACAATATATCAATTGCCATTTTACTAATATTCCGTTGAAATTTTAGTATGGACTTTGCTAAATTATCAATGTCAACAAATGTAAAATCCAATGAAAACAATAGACAAACAATACACTTCGATTATAATTGTTATTATAACAATGGTGCAATCTATACACGCTATATCAAATATCAAACTTGAGCAAATTTCTATTATCCGTTGATCCATTGCATCACATATAAACAACAACAATCACCTAGCCATCTTTTATTTATGTGATAGTAAGTATAAAACAAGGAATCTAATCCTTAGGTTATACTCATCTAACTAAGTGAAATATTTGATGCTATCCTGGCCTCTTCTCTATCCCAGACTAATCCCAAATGTCCTATATACAAGCATTGTCCATTTAAAACCAATATGCAATGCCATTGATAACTTATTCCAAAGAATGCATGAAATGGAATTTTTTGCAGTTTTTTAGCCAACTTTAAATGAACATAACTCATTGATTTTAAGTCATTTAAATTTTTTTTTTTGGATATGTTATTCTCCTACATTGCATTGGAATTTTATCTTGTCCTTATCATCCACTTTTAAAAGTTTCAAAATTATCTTTAATTTTGTCCCTTTTGTGTTCTATTTTACTACAAATTAATAGTATCAAAATCATTTATATAATTTCTATATAATTTCCTTTATTAGTAGACACTTTAAGCTTAATCTGGATGCTTGGAATCATACAAGAATTCAATCTATAAAATTTATAAAAATTCATATTAGTCAGTTTACTTTTCTAGCTGACTATGTCTTTTGTATTTTACTCTATCTTGATATTTTGTCTATATATCCATAATTACTAATGCATATTGGGTGATTCTGGTGTATATATATCTTGAATTAGTTTTGCTTCTTATCATATAATGTTTGTCCACTTTCAATATATGTGGAAGGAGAAAGAATTTAAACATATAGTTGATCGAATTTAAACGCAAAACTGAACCCCTAGTTTGTGGAAATTTTTGCTCCTATTTTTGATTTGGTCTTTGCTAGGGTTTTTTTTATAAATTCAATAACAAGTCAAAGGTTTTTGCATAAAAATTCTAGAGGTTAAACCATTTGGGAAACATTTATGAAGAATCAAAATTTATGACTTATAAATGCTGGAATATAACAACTATAGTCAAATAACATGTAATCACTTATTTTCATTTCAAATAACAACGTTTATAGATATATCAAACTAATAAGACAGGTATATTACCAACCAAACCATTAAAATATCTTAAAGTATAAATACATCATATATTTTACAAATCAGCTTATAGGCAAGACAAGAAAAATACAATGAATCATGATAACCTCATCCTAAAACCCTTATATGAACAAGTATAACATCCTAAACTAATTAAGCCTCTTGATCATATGATTAACATTTTCATTTGATTTTTAATCTTTCCTAATATGATGAACATACATTAGTAACGCCAATAAATTATAACTTTCTTATTGATTTGTATTCCTTTTGTTTTTCTTTTACTTATTAAATATATGTAAGCCAATTGTACATATTTTTATCCTTTAACACAGCCACAAACACATGATGCTTTAGTGTAATATGACCCATGAGCACATCCCAATATTAGACTAACATGACCCCCGTAGTACTTTTTGTGGCCCTCATGTTGATATTACTTACCTTTCTAGAAACTTTTACACATACATTCTGAGGTTGTGGTCTATTCCATGCCCTATGTAAAGTACACGCCCGATATGTAGCATTTTACACAGTCCACGTTGGACAAGAAGATCATGAAAATAATATTATCAAATGATCACACAACTTGAAACAAAGCTTGTATTGAGTACTCAATCAATTCTAGCTAGTATAACTTTCATAATAAGCAAATCCTCAATAAACATTATAAACAACATATGAACAATCAACCACTTGTCAACCTTTTATCAACATATTCAAATATTAACCTCTAGCTTTATCTAATAAAAAAAACATAACATATTAAATAATAACCTTGACAACATATGTACATGTCTATTAAGTCATTAAGTTCAACAAATTATACACAAACATTCATTTTATGTTTATAAAAAGAGACTAGATGAACAATGCAACTATATGAGGCTGGAGCCTTTAGCTTTCCAACCTGATGATTTAGTCTATAATGCTCCTATATATCTTTTTGTACCTGAAACCAAATACACATTTTTATGAGCCAAAAAACTCAGTAAGTAATCAAATAACATAATATAAATGCTAACACACATATTGATATTAATCTTTTTGAACTTGTAAATCTATGAACACATACAAAGTGATTATTATTTCCTTACATTCCTTTTTAATATTCATATGACATGTATAAATTTTATTCGCTCATCTCTATATCCCAATACATTTCAAATATCTACTTATCTCCATTTTCTTGCACATCTCCATATATCTGCACATTTCCTTTTATTTCAACACACCCCCATTTCTGCTCATATCCATGCATCTCTTCTAATCATTCTGTACTTGTCACAATTATAATTTTTATTGTATTGAACATTTGCAATTATTCATATGTCTAGATAATTTTCCTATATATCGAACAATAATTCTCTATAACAATCTATATAATCAAATATTAACTAACTACATGTCTTTATGTATGAATATGTAATCTCTTCTCCTATTTAATCCTTTAATCATCTCATATACATCTCCATACCAAAAATCTCTTTTCAAATCTCCTTAACTTATGGAATAAATTATGAAAAATCCTTAACTTACATCATTTGTTTTCTATTCATTTTCACAAGATTTCCCTTCTTTGTTATGCTTTTATGATTAGAAATTATGAAGCTTGGTTTGTGGAGACTTTGATTTCTTTTGAAAGGGTTTTTGATAGAACAGATGGTTTGGATATGTGTTATTTCTTTTTTTCTTTTGCTAAAATGACACCTTCTGCTTTTAATATTTTTGTTTTATACATTTTTATAGTGACATGGTTGTATCGTAAGGCAATATGACCTATGTTGGCCACACGACCACCATGGAAAATAACACGACCACCATGGAACTTCGTCTATCCAGAATAAAACATAAGACATCCACCATGGGTACTTTACATGCCCGATATGTTATCAATACTTAAATAGTTTTTCATTTACAACAGTTTCCCTATATTATTTGTCATTTTTACCTCTACTTTTTAATATTATACATATGTATTCATAAGGCTTTACATAATATAAACAATATACATTAGGTTTACATTTGGTTTACTTTTAGTTTCTGTATCTATTTGATTAAATATAATCTATTACGATAATGATGTGATAATTCCTCCCTTTTAAAGAATTTCATTCTCAAAATTCCTATATGTACACTTATATTGTCTTTACTATTCTCTATTATCTTATGCTTATTCTTATGCATCATGTGTTCTATATGCTGATTCTATTTGGTTTTAAATTCACTGAACATTTCAGAACTTACTAGTTAATGAGTGTGGATATTTTTTCTTCATTCTATCCTCTCTCTTCGAAGTTGCTTCTTTTATTTCATATCTTCCATATCACTTTAACCATAGGGATTTCCCTCTTTCTTAGTTGTTTAATATTTTTATTTATTATTAGTACCGGTTCTTCCACATAAGTCACATGCTCTGAAATCAAGACATTTGACTTTGGTGGTACATATGTCAAATCAGACCAATATCTCCTGAGCATACTAACATGGAATACATTATGAATATGTTCTAACTCTGCTAATAGTGCCAGTCCATACTCTAGAGGAACGATAATTTAAATAATTTTATACAATCCAATGTATTCAAAAATTACTTTTCTTTATTACCAAATCTCATTATTTCATTCCGGGGTGAGACTTTTAGGAATATTTTCTTACCTACTTGATATTCCATCTCCTTTTTGTGCTGATCATAGTAAATATTTCGTCTGTCTTAATTTGCTTCCATCTTACATTTGATGAATGCCACTCTCTATATAGTCTTCTGCATAAGTTCTAAATAAACTAGACTTTTGCATTTTCTTCCATATAAAGCTTTGTATGGTATCATACCTATACTACTATGATACTAATTATAGTGAGCAAATTCAATCAGAGGTATGTATCTATCCCATGATCCCTAAAACTCAACCACACATGATTGTAGAATCTTTTTCAATGTTTGAATGGTTGTTTAAGTGTGCCTTCTATCTAAGGATGATAAAGCAATGTTAATTCAGTTTCATACCCAAAACACTATGTAGTGTCTGCTAAAATGTAGATGTGAATCTTGGGTCTTTGTTTGATATTATAGATATGAGGGTGCTATATAATCTTACTATATCTTTAATATACAACTCAATTATTTATTCTAGAGAAATCTTCAGTCTGATAGGCAAGAAATATGCAGACTTGGTTAATCTGTCAACTATCACTCATGGTGCATCATTTTTACTCTAGATTCTAGGTAATCCTATCATAAAATCCATAATAATCATTTTCCACTCCAAACTGGAATGGGTAGTGCCCAAAGTTTACTTGTGTTAATACCTGATGTTCATGTTTTACTTATTGACGTACTAAATATCTTGACATAAATTCTACTGTATCTTTCTTAATGTGTGGCCATTGGTAATACTAATTTAAAGTACGATACATCTTTGCCATTTTTGAATGCATACCATATAGAGCATTATGCTCTTCATCCGGAATTTCCTGTCGAATCCCATGTGTGACGCCTAAATTCTCAAAAGTTCATTTAAATAAATGCTGAAAATCGCACTATTTTTTTTCTTTTTGAAACATGAGTCAAGGGAGAAATGTAATGACAACATGATTTGTCAAAACCTAAAATACAAGTTATCCATAAAACCTTTGTTTAGAAATGCGTAAGCCGTGGAATACACTTAATATGATATGTATATATATAAATACATCCATGCTAATGTATACATACATAGAAAGCATTCATAATTCTAAAGCAGCTGGGAGCCCGAACTTCAGTATCGCACCACTAGCCTCGCCGATCACGTCGTCCCGTCCCTGATACCTGTCGATCTGCACAGAATCCAATAATGACAGGTGAGTATATTTTATATACTCAATAAGCATTCCTTTAACGTCGCTACATGCCAGGATGCAGGGGAGACTTCGGCCATTCCGGCCTTATTCCCCCTAAAACAACAATGGCACCCTAAAGCCATTTCACAACAATCGTTCATAAGTTTATGGTCAAATACCATTTTAAATTCATCCATTCTATGTGTTTAGTCGTAAAGAAGGTCATCTTATAACATTAGGAGACATTAGATATGTATACCTATATAGATAGTAGAGAACTTTCACCCTATACCAAGCAAAATGAATCATCAATCGTACATACCAAGTATTGCATTCATTAACCATTAACAAGTCAGCTTTTATAGTGTCGAACGGTTTGGGAAATGATTTGACCAAACTGTTTTCCAAATCGTTTGGCTTTTCTGCCAGCCGATACCATACGAACGGTTTGGGGAACGGTTTTCCAAACTGTTCCTCAGACCATTTGAATATTCTGGATTGTTCGAGAAGCGAAACAGTTTGGGGAACATTTTGGCTAAACTGTTCCTCAACCCGTTTGGGCCCCCCTGGAGTGAAAATTCATGTTGAACAGTTTGGGAAACGGGTGACCAAACCGTTTCTCAAACCGTTTGGTCCCCTGCATCCAACATTTCAGCACTTTTTGCACTTTATCATCCAACCGTTCTACATCAAATTTCACAACAACACAATCACTCACAATCGACCATGTTTCCACTATTATCAAACATTATTCATACACATCATTTAGCCGTATAGCTCATTATCCTATCCATTTAACATACCAATAATCACATTGAATTAACATCCACACAAACAATTCAAGCTACCATAGTTACATCTCACTCTTAAGCACAACACATACAAATCTCAAGGAAAAGCCACCAACATTCACTTAACGATTCTACCATGCCATAATTCATGACATTTATCACAATCATATCAATTAACCTTTCACATAAACCAACCTACCCCTTGAGCATTTCATAACACATGCTTTAATACAAGTCACATTTATATTCATTCATTAGTTCATTAATTTTCATCAATAGACATATACTTAGGCATACCTTGACATTCTTAAGGTTCTCACACAATGTACATCCACATTTTCAATCTATTCCATTCGTAAACATATTCACATATGAGATTAACTCATTCAATCCATATCATTAGATCACAAATTATGCTCACATCATAATCGAACTCATACGCATCCATTCTCATGTAATTCCATAAAATGTATGCATAATAAATGCTCATGAAATGCTAATGCATCGTTCACACATATGTATACCCCGGGGTCTCAAATCATCGGGTCAAGCCCGGCATCAAATCCACAGAACTAGCCCAGAATTAATTCATATTTGGGCAAATCCCCCATTTTATCTCATAATCGGGCAAATCCCCCTTTTTATCATTGTTGGGCAAATCCCCCCATATCATTCATCGGGACTCGCCCGGCATTGAGCTCTCACTCGGCATTAAATCATCGGGACTAGCCCGGAATCAAATAACTTTTGGGCAAATCCCCCTTTTTCCTCAATGCATGAACAAACACATGCCCATGCCAACACGATGTAATATGTAAGAATGCAACTCCATGCATTTCATCTCAAACTTTCATCATTTCATACGCTCATGAATATTCCACAAGTAAATCATGTATCAACACAACCATCATGGTCAACATAGCCAAATCGGCATAAACAACATATATTCATGTAACTCACAAAGAGTTCATCATCAATCAATAAGGAACATTCACATAATGCATATGACAAATGAACATGGTTTATCACCTCATTTCAATTCATATCTCACATTCGCATACAGGCCAACACATTTGCCATAATTATCAAACGTTACTTATATCTTTGGTCCCCATATTCAACACACTTAATTATGAGCCTTACGCTCATATGCATACCACACATTAAGCTTTCATAGCTCATATAACATAGTAATCACCATACCATCAAACCTTAGTTCATATATCAACTTCCCACATTTTACATAAAGCATGCTACACATAAGATTTTCCAAACAAACCATCAAGGTCCACACATTTGGTTCCTAAGAACCCATTTCATAACAACATATCCGTACAATCAACAACAATCACCACAATTCAACCGTACAAGTGAAGCTACTTCCATTAGTAAGCACTTCAATCATATAATAGGCACTTTCATTCATATCAAAACCCAATGCATTTTGTTTTCATTTAAACCATCATATTACACATTTTCAAACAAGCCAAACAACGCTCACTCATTCGATTAATAAAAATCTCATCCTATTAGTAGGTCATTTCATACACAACCTACACTTACATCATTATAATTTGCCAATTCATTTTAACCTCACAGCAAGAAAACATCACACACACAAGAATCAACATTTAACATTCACACATATCGAGTAAGTGGCACAAAAGCACTTACCTCTAAGTCCAAGCGCTAAATCACCGCCAAACTCCGATTCGATTCCCGAATCTCATTTCCTACGCCAAATGAAATCACATTCTACGCATTAATCACGAATTCAAGTCACATTTCTCACTCTCTCTCTTATTCCCATAAAACACCCATTTTTTCCCCAAACCCTAACTCTTAAATCTTAGACAACATCGAGGTTTTGAGCTAATCGGTTTATAAAATCTTGTTCTATAACAAAAACCCAACATCACCATATACAATGTGCCTAATTTCACTCACCCAAATCGGGTTACCAAGGAAACTTACCTCGTTCTTCCTTGGTTTCAGAAATGTACAAGGATTGAGTTAGGGAGGAGGAAAATCGATGAGAGTATATGGATTCTTGGTAGTTTCTAGTGTGGAAATGTGTTAGGATTGAGGGTTTTGAGTGTGGAGAGGCTTAGGGTCAGTTTTGAAGAGTTCTTGGTCAAAAACCCTAATCCTTTCTCTCTCCCCGATTTGTCCCACGCGTCTAATTGTTAACCTGCAGCTGAGTTCAAACAGTTTGGAGAACGGTTTTCCAAACCGTTCTCGATCCCGTTCTGCCCTTCTAGAAAGTTTCCCAATTTAGAATGGTTTGGGGAATGGTTTTTCCCAAACCGTTTTCCATCCCGTTCGGTCATTCTGGACTGCTTCTAAATAAGAACGGTTTGGGGAACGGTTTACCAACCCGTTCTCCATCCCGTTCTCGGCCAATTTCTGGGCATTTTTCGGCGACTTCTCGTAATATTATCGTGGTATTTTTTTTGGGGCCTTACAAAGTCAAATTCAAATAATTGGAGTACAAGAAACTTATCACTTATCTAATCCTTGTTTTTTGGCATTATACTTGAACTAAAGAGCATTCCAAATTTCTTTTGGGATACAACAAATCTTCATGAGTTTGAACACAGAATTAGACGTTGTCTTCTTCGTTGTAATAATTTCTTTGAGTCTATAGGAGAAATCAATCCATCTTGAACGTAAAAATGTCGTCCTTAAAAAAATTATGCTCCCACTATGTTAATGATAGTAAATGGACAAATTTCTTCTAGGATTAAACAAGACAAAGCTATTTCTCTAGACAGTAATTCGAGAGAAAAACACTAGAATGTTTTGTAAGTGTTTGATTGTTGTTAAAAAACTATAAGAGTCAAGCCTATATTTATAGACCATAACAGTTATATTATGGAATAACATAACCTTACATGAAAGAATACAACCTTGCATTAAAGTATACAACCTTCAATGGAAGAACACAACCTTGAATGAAAGAATACAATCTTACATGGAAGAATACAATTTTTCATTGAATAATTATAACCTTTCATGGAAGAATATAACTTTTCATAAAAGAATACATCCTTATTAATTTTCATACGAGACAATTTTAATTTCACTACTAACTATACCAACAGTTGAAGAATTTTATTTATGTTTATTAATGTTGTCGATCCATTATGATACATAATCTATCCATTATGCCCTTTTTTTACTTTTTTTTCAAGCATCATAATACTTATATGTGCATCGCTTTACTTTATCAAACATAGTTTCTAACATTAGGAAACTTAGTGTAACATTTTCCCCACGTATCTTATTCTTTCTTGAGTATATTTTTTAGCCAAACCCATTAGTTATATGCATATATCCTCATTGATGCTCATGTAGATCCTTCAATGTTTGTGCACATCTTCCTAGTTTCATGCGAACATATGGATTCTAGTGATAAATAGAATGTAGAATCAATTGAGGAATTATTCCATTGATGTGTAACACTGATATGTACATGTATTTATGAACTTGCATGCATTACTCCTTTTATGTGCATATAAGCTTTATATGACCCTTATGTTTAAATCCTCATGATGTTAGCTTGTTACCATTGACTTTTTCTTCATTTATTGCTTGCATAATTTGACCTTAAGTGCATTTTTGCACTCATGAGTACATTTTTAATGACACGCGACATTAACACATAGAATTTCTCTAACATACTCTTTCAGATTTTGTCCTAAACATCAAAACTAAATATTTAAGATCCTATATGCAAGTTATTATTGCCTTAAAAGAGGTTTAATGGGGTTTATTTAGTAAAATAAATATCATCATAGGGCAAATAAGTCTTTTTGGATTTCAATTAGTTTTTTTACTAAGTTAATGCATAGAGACCACAATGGCAATTCTCAAACTTGCATGTACCGAGATTGTAAATACCTTATACATTAACGACCACCAGAAGATCTGCCGTTTAAATATAGCTACATAATAAATACAATATTTCTATTTTTTATAGAAAATATAAATACTACTACCATTTCGTGTCTATCAAATCAATTTTTTCAACAATAACAAATGTCGGGATGAGAGAATAACTTAAAAGTGGATTGAATTTTAGTAACAAAGCTTATTTTCAATTTAGAAAAATTTGGTTGCATTCACACTCCGTGTGACCCCCAAATTTGACTTCCATTTCATAATTTATTAATTATTTTTCCCAAAGAAATGGCACCCACACTTGGAAATCATTTTGATTTTTAGAAAATAAAAATTTAAAACTAATTTATAAAAACATCCATTACAATACTTCAATTTTAATCCATACAAGTTTTACAAAAATATGTTCCATAAAGATTGAAGTAAAAAGGATTATATGCACTATTATTTTTGCAAACACAATATTTTTCATGAAGATACAAAACACCATAGTGCACAGCCTCACCTGGTTCTTCAATCCTTTAGCCGAGTCGTAAAATAAATCCTTGCACCTCTATGTCCCAAAATTCGTCCTCTCTAAATTCCTACCAATGTTGAATATTGTAACGCCCTCCATTTTTCGTTATTTTAAAATTTAAATAAAATATTTAATAAAAATATGTAGGAATTTTTTGCGAATTAATTAAATCGTAGTTGAGTGGAGAAAATGCGAAATAGGAAATGATAATAAATTTAGAGTGTTTGGTCATCAGGAAAAGTGAAAACCGGACGAAGGGTAACTTAATAGTGCCCGAGGGCAAAATCGTCCCGAGCCAAACTTTATATATATAACCATCTCTTTAACTCTCTCTCTCTCTCTACACCAAATCATTCTCTCTTCCTCTATATTTTCTCTCTCTAAACTGCAAGAAAACCCTATGAGTGTCGTTCTTGGCTAAACCCAAGTGTCAGGAAGGGTCAGGACCAATCAAGGGCTGAGTTCGGTAAGAATTTCTTCCATGAATTTTGAGAATCCCGTTTTTATACCTTAATCATAGTTTTTAGC
>CANYCX011615240.1:0-15725 GCA_948193385.1 Breynia disticha f. nivosa | reverse complement strand
TTTTTTTTATCACCTTATACGGTTTGATATCCTTATGCTAGTAATTGGCCAATTAATCAGTTCATATAATTAGTTTTAAATAAAATTAAAAAATATTTTATTAATTTAAATTTATTATAGACTATTAATTTTATATATACTAATTTTTTGTAGTTTTTGTAAATTTTATAAAATTTAACTTTGTATCTTATATACCAGTTAAAAATACTTGAGAAATCAATTAATATTTTTTTGTTTATGAGAAACTAATTATATATACCGTTTAAAAAAAAATTTAATCAACATTATATATTAGATATTTTTTATAAACCTCAAATATAAAACTGATCAGAAGTGGACCCTCATTAGTCAATTTTAAAGCTTACAGATGATTTCACATAATTTAATCCAACACTGAAATTATTTCTACAAATTTACATAAAAAAGTAACATATATAAAAAAATTAAAACTGTGATATTGATATTAAACATTAATAACATATATATAAATATTTTTACACAATATTTTGTGAAAACACCAAAATGAAAATCACACAACAAGTTTGTTATTGATCAGTTTAAGTAACTATATAATAATTGAAGAATGTGAACATGAGGGTTTAATCGAAAACAGTAAGAAGAGTAACTTTTAATTATCAGCTGCCTAACTACGATAATTAAATAGTTAGAGTTAGTCCATAGAGTTTTTTTTAGTGCGGAGTGTAAATAAATAATTTAGAGTGAAAGAAATTTTGAATTGTTATTAGTTTGTAATTAAAAAATATTATCAAGTAATCAGCCTTTTTCTTTTCTTAAATATCTATCAATGCTACGACATGAAATTAGCGTAAATAAAATTCGTGATCAACTATGCAGTTTGTGTTAGAGAAAGCCTCGAATATTGCTTATTTACTTTTCTGACAAGTCATTATATACGTAGAATCTAACCTTCTTTTTACTGTGATTTAAAACAAATTATTCTCATCAATTTCTTGCCATTTACATTTGGTATCTGAGTACTCTTTTCAGGTCTGTGTTGTGGGTGGTTTGCTTGTATGTATAACTGGGATTTGCATGAAACTTGTAGAGAAGAAAGAAAGAGATAGAGAGAGAAAAGCTTTTAGAAAAGAAGGGTTGGGCTGAGTACCGAAGGAGGGAAAGAGGGGGCAAAAGGAAGGAGTGTCAGGATGAGATTCCCTGGCGAAACATGACATATTCAAATATGTTTAGGAGAAGAAATTTAAGATGTGGAAGAAGAACTTTTTGTTCGTCCTTTTGTGGAGTTGAAGAGAAATGAAAAAAAAAAAGATGCAGTCTTTTTAACAAGGCAAATAGCATGTTTAGTATATTGAGCCTGCAACTTTTTAAAAGCTAGAATATACTACAATCACTTCCTTTCATTAATCCCTATGTGTCTTTCCCTCCTCCTGAATATATTGCTTATTCTGTTAACTCACTAAAGATGAATGTTAATATGCTGATGTAATTGTTCAGATTTCATATTGATCAGAGCACAATTTGAGTTCGTTGCTTGTATGCTAAGAAAAAAATTGAAGCAAGCACCAGATCATTTCATTTAAAAATCTAAGGAAAAGGGTTTAAAGCAGTCGCATGATGAGATGCTCTTATGATTTACATAATGTTGTATGATTAAGAAGATGGGTTTTGAGTTTAATACTAGGCATCTGTATTTAGCAAATGGAACTTTTGTTAGGTTTGAGCTTGGAATGATATTCAAAAAGGAATATTGGTGCATGATGTTCAAATTTCAGGATTGAATTGCAGCATGTCTCGGTTAGAAGCTCATAGATGAACAGAAATTTAGAAATTAATTATGGAAAGCAATATTGTTTTGGTGTCTTGAATGCACTCATTAGAATAAGTTTCAGTTTAGAAACTTCTGGTTTTGAAAAAAAAAAAAAAGTAAACAAAGTTCTGAACATTTTTATTATGAGGATTTACGTTATTGCATCATTTGCAGTTCTGCAGAATCGTTTTTTGTCTGTCTGTTTGACTCCTTTCTTTAGCTTGAATTCTACTCATATAATACTTGCTTTGATTCATTTCAGCTTTGACTCAATTTTTGTCCCAAACTAGTTCTCTCAAAATTCAATTATGGCCTTTGTCTTCTTCTGGTTCTTTAACTTTTCTCTTGCCATCATCTTCAGCTTAGTGAACTTTACATGCATTTAGGATATTACTCTTTAACACAGTGGTGTTGGATAATAAAGGGTTATGAAGCATGCTGATAAATAAACTAAATACATTCTAAAAAAGATGAAAACCCCAACATAAAAAGGAAGTGGTTAAAGAGGAAGAATATCTTCAGCAATTTTGATGCACATGACTAGTACAAGTGAGTGCCATTTTTAATTTTCGATTTTGTTGCAGGCTTTCGAGAATGTGATGGAGAAATACTTGGGAGTGAGCATAGATGTGCCAAAACCAATCCATCTTTTAGATAAGACGCCTTAGTAATATCAATCCGTGAAAGAGTTGGTCCCTCTCTTATTATGGAATTATGAGAAGCTTTCTGTCACGCACCTTTGTCGTGACACGCAAGATTGTGCGAAATGGTTGTTGGTTGAGTTTAACATGTGATGCGGGGCAGCATACAAGGTGTACTACGTGCTATAGTTGATTCATTCAGATATGTATGTCATCCAGACACTATACTAGTCGAAAGCTGTCTTTGCTCCCCTGATGAGCTCATGGAAAGACGAACTAGTTAAGTATCAAAGATGAATCAAGACTTACCTCACGAATGCAAGAGAGAAGATGTTGCACGAGATGTTCCTGCCCTGAAATTCTAATGCCGTAACATTTCTCTTAATCGTTTGGTATTTTTACATGCGAGTGATTCAGTTATAGGAACATGGAGGCTTTATGCACAGAAATTGAAAAAGAGAGCATAACATTACCATGAAACCCGTTGACATTTTAATTTTGTAATCATTTTATCTTCTTTTTGCTTTCCTTTTCTTTGTTCCCTTTTAGTTCAGTACCACCACACAATAATTATATATGTGTCGGACCACAAATACACTCTGCACAGATAAACATAACTCACTGCATATCAACTTAGTTTCCTTTTGAACTCACGCTTACAGCATGTTTTACTGCCATTTCGCTTCTTTATAAAAGGCTATATTTCTTTGGAAATTACCAATCCATAAAACAGTTGGTCCCTCTCTTCTTATGGGAAGCTTTCTGTCTTAATCGATTCGTACTTTTACATGCGAGTCATTCAGTTGTAGGAATATAAATCATTGCCAACTTTAAATTGGCGTTGCATTGCACTATATATCTCGTCCCCTTCAACTTTCTTGGCTTTAATCCTCCATTCAAATGCCTTGAAAAGTTTTTACTGTACATTTTAACTGTTAAGATTGGTTTCGCTGACTTCATCAATTAGGAACCCTAAATAAAGCGTCAAGTGTTTGATTTGATTGTTGAGAGTAATTTTGGCTTGTTTAAGTGGGATTTATCTTTAACGTTGAAAACATGTCTGGCTTTCTTTATAGGCTTTATGTTATCGCATAACAAAATGGCTGTCCACTTCGAGAAAGTTGTTATGATGGTGTCTGTTTTGTCATTCATCTCTCCCTTCAATGTTCAGAATCTGCTCTACGTTTTATTAAAGTGAAATTATATGAAAATACAAAAAGACTAAAGGTTGGAAAACATCGCACCAAATTTAAAATATTGTTGTATGAAATTTGTAGCTCTAAACGGCAAATTGTTCTGTTCGAATGAGAAGCAACACATTCCTGACTCATCTTTCATCACTGCAGCTGCATATAAACCACCAGCAGTTATACGCTGAACAATATAAAACTAAGAAACACTCCGACACACTGCTTAAGATGTATTTCGGGTGAATGGACGTTCAAGGAATTCATCTCACAAGCAACAACTCATATTGCACTCGCATTAAAGCCTTGGTAAATACATCAAATAATTGCTCAGTGGTCAGAAAATACACTGGATCAACAACATCTGCTGCAATTTTCTTCCTTAAAAATGCACATCTATCTCAATGTGCTTTGGACGATCATTAAAAGTCATATTCTTGCTCAATTTCAAAGCCGACTGATTATCACACTGTAAAGGCATAGAATACGAATGTGCAAAACCAAAGTCTTGTAACAAAGCTAACAGCTAGATCACTTAGCAACAAGTTGCGGATAGAGACCGATATTCTGCCTAAGCCACACTCTTAGCAGCAATTGCTTCTTCAAATGGGCATTTTACCAAATTAGTCTAGTTGTAAAAGATAGTGACAATTATCTCAAGTGGCAGTTTTTAAGTTTGACAAGTATCTCCAGTGGCAGTTTTTGTGTTTTCTTTTATAAAAATAGTATATGAGTTTGTTTAATAATAAATATAACTATTTTTAAAATTTATATTATAAAAAAACATTTTAAGTTTTGAAATTGAAGTTTTGGCCATATCAATATATCATTCTTATTTTCACACGAATAATCCAAAAAAGATGTGAAACCGTTCACCATAAATTCTGTTTCTTTTTTTTTTCGAACCGCAATTTTCTAATAGTTGCATATCCATTTTTTTTGCATCGCAGCTTTCTTTCATCGATTATCTGCAAAATCGTTAGAACATTTGAGATGTGTTTGAGTATTTTTTTTTGTGTACCTGATCCTGTGAACTTTTGTGAACGTTAGAACATTTGTTCAAATTGAGTATTTTTTTTGAGAACATAATCATGTAACCTCTGTGAATTTTAGAACGTTTTGTGATATGATTGATTATTTTTTTTGTGTACTTAATCTTTGTGAACCTACTTGAAACTTAAAATGTGTACTCTAATTGAGTTTTTTGTTTTGTGAATTGATCATGTGAACTTCTGTGAACCTTAAAACATGCGTTAAGTTGATTTTATGTTTTGTGAACTTGAACATGTGAACCTTTGTGAACCTTAGAACGAGTGTCTAAATTGAGTTTTTTATTAACTTGACCATGTGAACCTTTGTGGACTTTAGAACGAGTGTGAAGTGATTGAATTTTTTTGTGAACTTGTGCATGTTAACCTTTGTGAACCTTAGAACGAGTGATCAAATTGAGTATTTTGTTTATGTAAACTTTTGTATGTGAACCTCTGTGAACCTTAGAACGTCTGATCAAATACATGTATATGTTTCTATGAACTTGATAATGTGAACCTTTGTGAACTTTGGAAAACAAAAACTTTAAGATTTCATCTCCGTTGTGAAAATTCCAAAAAAATGGCGGGATTATGAAATTTTGATAGAAAATTGACTTAAAGCTACGATCAATAAGAATGATTTCACTTGATTTCATATCTGGATTAAAGCACACTATCTGATTTCTTCAAGCATGATTTTGAATCGATTTTCTTTGATTATGAAAAAAGTGATGTTTGGATTTTTTTTTTATTTCTGCAGTTGATAATTGTGTTCATTGAGTGTTTTTTCGATAGTGAGTTTCTGAAAGTAAAGATTTATTAGATTAGAAAATTTGAATTGAGAGAGATTTTAAGAATAACAAATCACGTATGAACGTGTGTAGATTTAGTTAGTTATGTTTTGGCTATTTTTAAATATAGAATATTTGGATTGCCATTTTTTAATTAACAAACTTATTGATTATTTTCTCAATATGTAAACATTAAGTGGTAGATTTGTTAAATTATCCCTAAAAAATAATGGACTAATTATACTCTACACCATCTTTTTTTTTTCTTCTTTTACAAAAATTTTGCTATTTTAAACTTTTTACAAATGGTACAGTTTTTTCTTTTTTTTTTTGATTAAATTTCAAATTTTTTTTATTTTTTATTTACACTTAATATGGAACAATTTTTTTGTTTTTTTAATAATAATATAAACTTTATATAAACTTATGTAAATCTTATATATATAGATAGTTTTATGCACGAATTTATATCTACTTTTTTGATGTATTTAAGTTTAATAAAAATTTCTAACTTAATATATACTGAATTTTTTATATTATTTATGAATTTATAAAGATTAGTTTTTTTTTCATGATTTAAAATCAAATATTAACTTTATGTGGGTAATGTGAGATATATTTGTAAATTAATAAATAAAAAAAAATAGTTTATCAATTTAAACTTATTATAAACTTCTAATTTGATATATGCTAAGTTTTATGTGTTTTATAAATTTTGTAAATATTATGTTCTATAAACTTTACATACCACTTAAAAAATTAGAAAATCAATTAATATTTTTTATTTACGAGAAGCCAATTTTATATATTGTTCAAGAAAAATTTTAATAATTATATTAAATCTTGTTTATAAACCTCAAATACATAAATTAAGAGCAGACCTTAACTAAATATTTAATATTAAAATTTACAGTTGATTTCACATGATTTATTATTCGTTAACAATTAATTAATTGTATGAACAATTATTCTACAAAGATATGAATAAAAAAATTTAAAGACTTAATTCTAAAAATTTTTATTATGTTTGTGGCACAATTAAATAGGCAAAGTAAAATGTTTGGAGAAATTGACAAGGTAACATATTTGAAGAAATAAGCAAAGTAAAATCGTAATGTATGTAAATTAAAAATCTATAACAAAACAGTTTTAAATTTGTTTTAATTTATAATTAATTTGTAAATTGAATAAATATATCAACCCAATTATACATTGTCAAATTCTAGCTTATTTTTTCAAAAATTCTTTTGAGCAAAGATATTTATCTTCAAATTGTATAACATGTAAATAAAAGTTTGTTTGTGAGAAAACTTTCATTTTTTAGTTACATTGTCATTTCCTGTTTAGGGCTGTTGAAAGATAATTCCCATTTTAAGGTGAAAAATATTTGTCCTTTTAGGATTTTTTTTCTTGGTCCAAACTTACAAATTGTGGATAAACATTCACATCACATGTCACCGATGATTTGTCTAATGATTGATACAGAGATTGACTACTGTCGTATTGCTGATTTTTTCGAACTGTAGATTTTTATAATTTTTTGTAGTCCATCTCCGTATAGATTTTTATAATTTTTTTTATCATACTTAATGTTTTATTTTTATAAATATAAAAATGTACGGTTTGAAGAAATCAACCATATGACAGTAGTCTATCTTCTTAGTTTTTTTATAATTTTGTTGTCATACTTAATGTTTTATTTTTATAATTATAAAAATCTATGGTTCGAAAAAATCAATTATACGAAAGTAGTCCATCTCCGTAGATTTTATAACTTTTTTTTGTCATACTTAATGTTTTATTTTTATAATTATAAAAATCTACGGTTCGAATAAATCAGTTATACGACAATAGTCTATCTCAGTAGATTTTTACAATTTTTTTGTCATACTTAATGCTTTATTTTTATAATTATAAAAAATCTACAGTTCGAAGAAATCAGCTATATGATAGTAATCCTTCTCCATAGATTTTTATAAGTTTTTTGTCATCCTTAATGTAATATTTATTTTATTATTTTTAAATATTTTATTTTTTAACAACTCTTTATACATAATTATACATTCATCATATAATTATATATTCATCATTCTTTATTATACCTATTAATCAATTATTACATTTTGGTTTGACTTCTGGTCCATAAATTAAATTTTTGGACAATCAATTGTTAATTCAACAATCATTAGGCAATCCGGACAAACTATTGGGCATTCACTTTGATTGATGTGAATGCTTGTCTACAAACTGTAATTTTGGACAACAAAAAACCTTAAATTAAAAAACATTTTTTAATTCGCCCTAAAATGAGAAGTATTTTTTCCACTAACCAAAAAGCCCTCTTGAAATGCTAACTCACCAGTGCACCACCTAGAAAAACATAACTACTAGAAATCGATCTTCGAATGTCTAGGCAAGCGCCCCAATCACTATTCAAATATGCTACCAAACGCAAGTCAAAATTAGCTAGAAACAAAATGCTTTGACCCAGTGATCCTTTCAAAAATCACAACATACGGTTAATAGCCTGCATATGGGAAGTCGTAGGAGCACCCATAAACTGAGAAAACATGTGTGCTGCATACGATATATCTGGCCAAGTAAACGCTAAATACAGTAGTTTACAGACCAATTTCCTGTAAGTCATGTTATCAACAAAGATATCATCATCAACTGCCTTCGCAAATCATGATTCAGGATAATAGGCATTGCCACTGGTCTTTTATATCCATAGATACATGCACTAGTAATCACATATTACGAATGTTCCTCTTGGTCTTAAAACTCAAAAGAAATAGATCATATTACGAATGTTTCTCAAGTTAATACTGTGAGAAGCCTTATATATCCATAGAACATGCATTAGCAATCACATATTATGAATGTTCTTCATGGTCTTAAAACTCGAGAGAAAATGGAACATATATGTTCTTCATGTTAATACTGTGGGAAACCTTATATGTCCATATATACATGCACTAGTAACCACATGTCATAATATTAATAGAGTGAGTAAATATAGGTTTATTTTAGGACTCTCTCACCAGTAATGAAGTCAAAAGAATATTAGTTTACCTAAAAAAAGTAAAGTGGCCATTCATGATATGCAGTTTAAAAGGGCAAATTAATGAATGTTAGAGAAACTATTTGGACAAGAGAAATCAATCCCTAGATTTGATTTCTTACTCAGAAAAGAGGAAATTTCTTAGAGTAGAAAGAAGCAAATGTGTATAGTATTATCCACAATGAAAGAATAATTCATTTCACTTTCATTAATTAGCATGTAGTGTTGAATTAAGAGATTTTGTATTGAGTGGGAGCAGTGAAAGATATGCCTAACTTATGTTAAGGGTATTATCTTAAAAAGAATTTGGAAAAGTTGTTTCGTATGTTGAAGAGAGTTCAACTTCTCCTTTTAGACATACTACTTCTTTGAGGTACTTTGGGATGAGTGCGATGTGAAATTATTCTAAACCTTCTTAGATAGTCACTAAGTTTTTGACTTTTGTTTTATCATCTCTATCCAATTGAATGGTTTTAATACCTTTGTCAACTTTTTTTTCACTTTGTTTTAAACTCTCTAAAACTTCCCAAAAGTTTTGGTTGTATATTTCTTTAGATACTCGTAGTCATAAAACTATTGTTATCTTTGAAGTTTATGAAATAGTCGAACCTTCTTTTAGCACTTGTTCCAAATGGTTTATATACATATCTTATATATTAGTCCCAATTGTACCATAATCTTTACATTGATCTTATTGAGAAGATTTTTTAAATTTTGCTTATAAACAATATTTTCACGTATCATAAAACTCAAGGTGAAATGAATTAGGCACTCCTTTTTTATGTTGTCTTTCAATAAGCTTCTTATTAATATGGCCTAAATAACAATGCCAAAAGTAGTTAGGATTAAGTTCATGAGTGTCAAGTGTTTTGTGTTTGCGTCATAGATAGACTTTGTGTCATCCATATTTAGCACATATAGGCTATTACTAGCAGCCCATTACCATAGGACATGCCATTCAGAGGAATGCTGATAACACTATCCTATATGGTGAAATTAAATGCATTATAGTTTAAATAAACACTAAAATTGTGTTTCTACATCTTGTTGTAATATAATAAAAAGTCCACTTGGTAAAGTTAGTTCAAAATCATTGATTTCTATGGCAGCATGCTTTGATCCATTCCTCACATAAAGGTTGACTTTGTAAATTCCTATCTTAAATTTCCATAATTAGTAAATGATTAATGAAAGTAAGTTTAAATGAATATAATATACATTAAGAAAGTTTAAATGAACATAATATACATTAAGAATTGTTAAAATGTAAGACAGGACAGTACTGCAGAAAGCAGAAAAGTAGTTATGCAGAAAACTGTAGAAAATTTTAATTTGTAGTCTGCAGACACAGGGGGCGTGTTGATGGCACGAGGGCGTGCTCACTGGAAACGTAATGAGGAGGAGCATGCTAAGGTAGAGCACGATCAACCTTTCTAGAAAAGGAAATGTCAATACGATGAGTGTGTAGAACAGCACGATGGGCGTGTCATAACATGAGCCGTGCTGATCAATGAGTGGGTCGTGCTGAGGTGTAAATCATGCAAGAAAGTTGGAAATTGAAGCATAAGCTGGCACGTGGATAATAGCATGGGGTGTCCTGATGTCAACACAGTCATGTTGTGCATCAGAAACAATACTTAACCAAAACAGAAGCTTTATTTATTGAAATTGAGGTGGAATTATTTGTAAAAATAACAAAACGGATCTTAGGAGGAAGCCGGATATCAATATCTAAGTTGATACTGCAAAACTAGAAAAGGTAATCCTTCGTAATTACTAATTTAAGTATAATTTATGAAGAATATAAGTTATAAATTGTTAGGATTAGTTTAGAAGCATGCATATGATTATATAGTGAAATTGATTGTGATAAGAATTGTGTGAATGGTTCATTAGGATGACAAGTTAGATCGTGGCAGGGTTCGAGCTCGTATCTGTCCGAGTACTTCAGTTAGAGGTGAGTAATCTAACTCACTATTTGGCTAATTTAAAATATAAGCTTGAATTGATGTGAATTGCAATGAATGATACGTATGCGAATGATTAGTTATGGTACAAATGTTTACGAAATATAAGTGTGATATGATATGTGTATAAGTATGATTAATATGAAAATGAAATGGAAAGAATGAGATATATGATGAGATATGTGCGTATTAATATGATTGAGAAATGATATATGATGATATATGCAAAATGTGAAATGAATATGGAAAGATAGAATCGTATCTACGATTCAATACGCGAATTGAGAAAAGAAATGAGAAAAAGGTACGTGAACGATGCTATTGTTTTTTATATGAGAAATGATGATGTGAAGTGATGATATGTGAAATGATATGATATGGAAAGGTGATAAATGATTAATCGTTTGGAGACGAGAGTAGGGAGACAGAAGTTAGGTCCACATGAAAAAGAGGTGGAAAATTTTTTTTCAAAACAAAAGTAGGGAGACAGAAGTTAGGAATTTATTATGAATGGGAACGTACGAATAAAAGAATTGAAATGAAAACAAGTAAAAAGAGAAATGACAAGTTTAGAGATAGTATCATATTTGATTATACGAATTGATGAAATGATAGTATACAGATGTCTAATGGATATACAAATGGATGAACATATATGGTAAAATGAATTACAGATTACTCATTGAGCCCGTAACTCATGAAACTACGATTTTCGTTTCAAGTACAGATTTGGATAGGTGTCTGCATTGAGTGTTGATCGTCTTAGCGATCAGGTTGGACAGCTGCTTCCTGATCCATTCTCTCTTTTATTGATGCCATTAGGATTTTTATCAGTCTCATTTTGCATGTTCATATGCTATATTGATATGTTCTAGTATATTTGAGCTAGTTTGGTGATGATAATATAAGGATGAGTTCATGTGATATGAATTGACTGGCATATATTGATTATGATATGTATATATGGTTGATATATGATGTTTGGTGATGAAGTTTGATATAATAAATGAGTACTTAGTTATTTTGAGAATTGTTTAAGAGATGAAAAACAGGTTAATTGCAGGTTGATTCAGAGTTGCAGTAGTTCAACACGAGGTCGTGGCTTAGTGACATGATGGTCTTATTGAACAACTGAGGACAGGACTGGTCAACACAAGATCGTGCCCATAGGAGTGTTGATCAGCACGAGCCGTGCTCATATGAATCTCCAGTCAGCACGAGGTCAACACAGGCCGTGCTACTGCACTGTTAGCCCGTGCTGAGCTTTTGGTTTGCTGAATTTGTTTCTGTTTCATCCTGCAATTCAATATTAATGTTAGCAGTTAAACATAAAGTATACATGAATTAAAAATTTGTAATTATAAATGATTAAACGTACATAGTTGACATTAATTATGGATTAAGTTATAGAAAAGTAGAGGATGTTATAGACTTCACCTTTAACTAACTCTTTCTTATTTCCTAGTCCTTGTACATTTGAACAAATATGTAATCCACATCCAGTATCCAATACCCATATGTTTGAAATATAAAAATCGATCTCCATAATAAAAATGTTAGAATTAAAAGCCGCATTTCTATTCTCACTTTTCTCTTCCAAGTAGATTTTGCAATCACTACACCAATGTCCAACATTGTGATGCCATTTTCACACACTCTTCTCTTTATCCAAATAAAGCGATAAGTTTCTCTTCCTTAAGAAGTGACAACTTTTATCATCTTCACTTGGTTTAGATCTAAGTACCACATCCATCCTATGATCTTTTAATGCAAGTTCCTTTTCACCGTAAGGTACAAGTCCAACTTTATCCTTTAGATAGGAATTGTTTGGTTTTAAATGTCACATCCTCTCCACCATTAGATGTATATTCCTATTCAACTTTAGGTATAGTCTTAGTCTTAGCTCAAACTTCACCTTTAGATGCAAGTAGGTCTTTACCATTGGATTTGAATTGGGCATTAGCCTTATTCTTATCTTTAAGTATAAGTTTAACTCAATCCTTTAAGATTAGGTTTAGTGTTGCTTATACCTTTGCCTTTAGATGTAAGTCTAACTTCATCTATGACCTTGGGTTTGGAATTTTTCTTAGAAACCTTTAAAAAATTAAGCTTTCTCTTAAATTTAATATCGAGTCCTAATTGTTTTAGGAACTTTATCATTTGTCTTTTCTTTTTCAAAATAGATTGCAAAGAGAGTACATTGTTTGTAACCATTATCTACAGCAAATTAATAAATAAAGTTTAGAAAAGGTCTTTAATTTTCTCAACTTTGATTGAGTTTCCACAATCTAAATTAACATCCCATAATTGCTTTGTGTTAGTGTTTATCAGGACAAGATCCACTTTTTACAATGACCTTATAGTCAAGCTTTGACTTATACTCTTACAAGGTTAAGCTATTTAGGTAGGAACTTTCTTTTGTTCCAATCATATACCAAACATGACTCTTGAATAGATCGGATTAACATTTTATTGTTAGACACAAAATCCCATTTTCATTGCCTAAGGTGATGAACAAAATGAATCCCCTTTTATCAAGTCCAACCTAAACTTGTGCACATTGACCATAAAACTCTTTCTATCCATGTTAATGTGAGACCTAAGTCCAATATCATTGTCTGACACAAACTTGTTTATCTTTATGAGACAATGATAAAGATAAGGCAACACATTTTGTCTATCTAAATTCTTATGCATATATAATAGATAATATAATCCAAGATGCTAGTCTTGTTCAATTATCTGTGTAAGGCATTTGATAGAGCTTCATGTGAACATTAAAGGATAACATCTAAATATCCCTAGTTGATCATTGGTAATGAGAATTACAATAAACTAAAACTAGTATGTGTTCCTATAAGATGATTGTGTTTCACCAATCATAGAGACTAGAAAATATAGATACATTATAGATGATGTATTAGATTGATTTGCTTAAATGAAAATGTTACATAGTAGATTAGAAGTCAATAAACATTTTCATAGTGGTGCTTATATTGGAATCTTTAGACCGAAAGTATTTATGTGACTAGGTGGATTTTGATATGCTTTAACATATGTCTAATGTGGCTTGCAACTAGGTTACAAATATGGATATGATTGGATATATCATAACCCATGTTGTTAGGCCTTAAAGAAGTGAATGGATTGCCACTCTCATAAGATAGATGTATGAATGACCATTTAATATGAGAACAGAGTAGTATTTGGTCAAACCCAGATTAATTGATAGTTCAAGTAAATAATCTATTTATTTTAGTAACACAAACAAGATCAAGAAAGTGACATTACAAAATAAGGATGACTTGACTCATGTCTTATATTGTCATGATATAAAAGAGCAAAGGATAATATAAGATTGTTAAGAAAAAATCTAATAGTTGTTGAATTCAATTGACTTAGGGTATTTAGCCTGTCAAAGGTAAATAATATTTATTGAATTTTCTAAGTTAATTCTGAGAACAAATGGACCCACAGGCTCGCATACAGAATTACTTAGCAATGATTAAGGGACTTTTTAAAAGAAAACAATTTTTAGAAAGTGAAAAATTTTGAGGAGAAATATTTTATTAAGTTTAGTATGAAAAATATTGAATCAAAATTAATTGAGGATTTTTTATGATTTAATTAGGGATCAAATCCATAGAAATTTAATTAAGAAATTTGAAGACCAAGAATTGTCTATAAATTAATTAAATTAAAACATGGATAATTTCATGTCTTAAATTAAGATAAGAGGAGAGAAAATAAGGAGGGTTGTCCTATGTTAAGACAAACTAACTAAGCTTGTCCAAAATTAATAAGAACTCTCTCTCTCCTCTCCTAATGTAAATTTGTCTCTTGGTTGAATTTGGTTTTCTTTAGTTCCTTAGGGTAAAACTAAAGAATACAAGTCTCATTCAACCTTCCCAAAACCCTAACCTAATTAGACAAGGATTGTGGTCTATAAATACACTTGTACTAGTAAGTCCTTGTTTAAATGTTTTTGCCTGTGTGATTTTAAGAAATTCTCGTTGTTGTTTAATTTTAATTTTATTTTCACTTATACTAGTAAGTCCTTGTTAATATGAAAATCAATACTCCTTTTTCTATTTTGCAGTTTGATAGGTATACTTGTTTAGAAGTTTGTGGGTAAAATGCTCGACCATGTATTGCGGGTTACTCTATGGTTGATACTATCAAAACAATAGCCATTGAAGATAATAATGCGTTTGACCAACGATGATATGTAATTAAGCTAAATTATTTCATCTAATAAATCATAGTAATTATCATATCCCTATCCTAATAATTTATAATTAGCCAAATAGATTTAGTGATTTAAAAGTAAACTAAATGTAAACTTAACACACACTATTCATGTATTATAAATTATAAAGACATGAATACAATAATAAAAAATTAAGATAACAATAACATATAGTATAAAGTTACAGCTAAATAAGGAAAACATGTTGAAGAGATAATTAATATGTTATTTAATGTTTATCATTCATATAATATAATTTATATGACTATACATGTATAATGATATGAAATTGAAGTACAAAAATAATAGATAACATCATAATAGTGTTAAAAATGGAAAATATGTTAATTATAGTTTGGTGCACCAGGTGTGTTGATCAGTACGAGGGATTCCTTATTGAAATGAGCGCGGATCCTATATTTTTGAAAATGATTGGATTTGTTGATGAGGCAGATGGGAGTCAAGCTCCGCTGCTTCATGGTGGAATAGGACATTCCTCAAGGGAGATTTTGAGAAAATTTCAAAGGCCTAGAGTTGGGATGATCCAATCAAGCATGATTTTGAGTCCGGCCACTAGGAGTTATGAGCTGAAAGGGTACATTTTGACATTCTACCTAGTTTTCACTGGTTGGTTATGGAGGATGCTTTATCATTTTTCCAAGAATTCTGAACCACTATTCTACACCACTATTCAAACCATCACAGAGCTGCACGAAGAAGAGTTTCATGAGGCATGGGAGCAGTTTAAGATACTACTTATCCAATGCCCTCATCATCAACTTTCCCTAGCACTATTGGCCCAAACCTTTTATGATGGATTATCACCAATGAATCAGACACTTGTGGATATGGCCTCAGGTGCATATGTGGGCAACAACACTGCGGTAGAGGTTTGAGATATTTATGAGCAAGTGGCCAATAATATGAGAGATAAAATTGCAAGGGGAAGAAGGAAAAAAGAGGTGGATGAAGAGTCCTTCTATATTTGCGATTTGAATTTGAGGAAGGA
>CANYCX011615046.1:0-13003 GCA_948193385.1 Breynia disticha f. nivosa | reverse complement strand
ACTAGAGCTTTTTTTTTTTGTTTTGGTTCCGTGAATTTGGTTGCTGTCAAGAATGTGTTGATGAGCATACAAAACATTCGAATGTGCATGGAATAAAATGTGGTGTACAGCAAAAACAACTATGTATGTAGCCATCTTGTGGGCCATTAAGCCAGCACTTTTTGTTCTCCATATGACCACTAACACGGTTTAGGATCCCAGACTCATCCCTATAAATACCTCGTTTAGCTTATGCATTTGCACCAATCACAGTGGGATACAAATACATTCTCAATCCCATGACTTCCAACAAAGTTCTAGTAGTATGTTTGTTTTTTGTCTTAGGCATTGCTTTATGTTCTGCCAAGAGAAATCTTCTCAATCATGAGGTAGGTGTATCTGATCATGGAAGTGGCCATGGAGTTGGTTTAGTTGCTGGTTATGGTGGTGGCAGCGACTCTGGCTATGTAAGTGTGGGTGACCATGGAGTTGCTGCGTATGGAGGTGGTGCTGGCGAAGGTGGTGGTGCTGGATATGGTGGATCTAAAGGAGGTGGCATTGGTGGTGGTGGTGGTGGAGGAGGTGGTAGTGGAGCAGGCGGTGGAGTTGGAGCTGGTGGGGCTGGTTATGGAAGTGGTGGTGGTGAAGGTGGAGGCGCTGGGTATGGCGCTGGAGGAGAAAAAGGTTATGGAGGAGGTGGAGGTGGTGGAGCTGGTGGGGGAGGTGGCGGAGGAGCAGGTGGTTCTGGCTATGGTGGAGGTAAAGGAGAAGGCGCTGGCGGAGGCTACGGTGGCGGTGCTGCAGGAGGAGGAGGTGGTGGTGGTGGTAGTGGAGCCGGAGGCGGAGGTGCATATGGTGGAGGTGGTGCTCATGGTGGTGGATATGGCAGCGGTGGAGGAGAAGGGGGCGGTCATGGAGGCGGAGAAGGAGGTTCAGGTGGTGGAGGTGGAGGCGGCTCTGGCGGTGGTGGAGGCGCCGGATATGGAGCAGGAGGTGCACAAGGCGGTGGATATGGCAGTGGTGGAGGAGAAGGAGCTGGTCATGGAGGTGGAGCTAGTGGTGGGGGTGGAGGCGGCTTTGGCGGTGGTGGTGGCGGCGGTGGTGGAGGCTATGCTCCTTAAACCTAATTTCCTTCCTTATTATGCTACCTTAAGGCACCAATGCATGCTTCTTGTTTCCTAAAGTAACAAATTAAAATAATTATAACGTTAAGAAGTCTACATAATATGCAAGTATTGTAAGAAATCAACATTATTGCTTATTTATGGTTGCCTCAATTATGACTAAATTATATGTTTAATCATAATTAATATTTATGTTCTTTAGCTGCGCTTGCATGGATACACTATAACGTTACGTGCCCATGCAACAAATATCATACGTGATTGGCTGTTGCTTTACGTGACAATTCGGGTCGAGTCGTATATAAAATTAAATAAATAGAAATTAATTTCTACACCCTAAACATAAATTGCCACAACTTTTTTCATTCTAATAACTTGAATTATATATTTTTATAAATTAATTACTGAATTTGACTATATTTCAATATCGAGTTTAAGGTTAAAATTTGTGATAATAGTTCTTTTATCCTCCTTCGTATATGCGTTTCAAGCTGACACTTTGCTCTCCTCCTATCAACTTAAAGGAAAATAATATTAATAAAAACCGAAAAAAAGAAAATAATATTAATATTGATATTTAAATTATTTGAATCACATCTTTTGTTATCTTATACAAGTTTGTTGTCATTTACATTTTGAATTCTAAAAGTTCTCTCATTGTATTAGTATATATTGCAGCACTTGATAATAGAATATATTCTTTTTACCGTGTATTTCTCTATTGCACCATCTTTTTTACGATATTTTTGCTATACTAATTTTAATTTATTCATTTTCGTTCTCTTAAAAATATTTTTAATTTCATCACAGTTTAAAAATGAAAAAAATTTGATCCACTAATCATTTATATATGCACAATGGCCACTAGAGTATTAAAAATCATGTGGACAATGCTCTCAACTCTCACAAGCAAAGTGTTATTGGTGCATTTTTCAGGAAGATTGGTTATTTCTCTCATCCCTTTGTGGAATTATAGTATTTGATATGCAATAGAATGACATGAGGGACGGAACCAGAAAAAAATTTAAGGGGGACGACTGGTTCAAGAGTAATCAAGTCAATTATAGTGAACGAACAGATTATGCAGCTATCTATATACATAAGTTTTTTTCCCTCTCTTAAACTCAAATATTAAGTTGGCTGTATATTCTATCAACTTTTATTTGGAAATAGGAAGCTAACATGATTTCCTTTTTCAATTTTTTTTCCATGTAAACTACCAAATATGGAGAGTATATTAATGTGAAATTCCCTTATTAAACCACCAAATATAGAGAGTATAATTGTAGGAATATCATTTTTATAAAGAAATTTTTAATAAATATTAGTTTTTTTAATATTTTCTTATTTTTGCTACCATTCAAATATTTTTAATATTAGCATACCTCTTTAAATATTTTTTTTAAATTACTACTTTTAATTTTAGTCTATTTGTTGATTGTTTTTCTATGCATACATGAAACTATTTTATAGGACAACTCAAGTTACATTAAATTAATATTTTAAGTACGTCGGTTGTAAATAAATATTTAAACTAAATATTTAAGGCTGATATTTTTGTTTAAATATCTGTTAAAGGTGGTATTAGCATAATTTACCCTTTTTATAATTACATTATACAATTTAAACATTTATTTTCAAATTTATCACTTTTTTTCAAAATTAATCTTTCACCTTTTTTTAATAAAACACCCAATAATCTTACTAACTGCTTCAATTAATTTCCATACATTTTATAAAGGGTTAATTACACTCTACACTACTTTTTCTTTTTTTATTACAAAAATTTTGATTTTTCAAAGTTTTTACAAAGAGTACGTTTTTTTATTTTTTTATTACAGTCCATACGATTTTTCTTTTATTTATTACAATTTATACGGTGTAGTTTTTTTTGTTGTTTTAACTGTAATATAAACTTCATATAAACTTACGTAAAACTTATATATGTATAAACAATTTTATACACGAATTTATATATGTTTTTTTAAGTATTTAAGATTAATACAAACTTTTAACTTAATATATACCGAATTCTTATGTTATTTATTGATTTGTAAAGATTAATTTTTTTATCAAATTTTTATAATTTATAATTTAAATATTAACTTTATGTAGATATTATATCAAGTTTATATATTCTAACAATGACAACTATTTATAAATTAATAAAAAAAATTATCAATTTAAACTTAATATAAACTTCTATTTTGATATATGCTAATTTTTTTATGTGATTATAAATTTTGTAAAAATTAACTTTATATAAACTTTATTAAATTTGATTCAGTTTATGACAAAGTTATTCTAAAGTGCAGCTAAGTAAAATAATTTGTCCTTCCCATGTAGTCAACGTTAGTTTCATAAAAAGCTGTGAATTATAATATTTCATGAATAAACATAGATAGATGGCTTGGAAGAAAAATAAACAGTATAGAATGTAATTAAAAGACGTATAATGTAAAAACTTTTAAATTTCTTTTAGTTTGTAATTAAAAATTATAACTAAGGTATAAGTGTAATCAACAACTGACCCCATTTGGGGCCAATCTAAGCCCAATTACTAGTTGCGGATGGTTTTTCATTCATGTTTAAAACCTACTACTGACCTTTTACTCAGAACCCATCTAATTTGGAAGCCCAACTAATTATAATTGTAAAAAAAAAGAGGAAGTTATTGTTTAATTTGTCTTTTATTTCATTTCTAATCTCTATTCATCTATAGTTTTGGCCGATTAAAAACATTCTGTACTCCGATGTCGTTTTTTCATGGATTGGCGTCCAATAAAGCTATCATAAAGGCAATTCAGCCCCTCTAAAGATTTTAAACTTGGTTAGCGTCTGAGTTCAATTCCTGGAGGAGTCGCGCCTGGTGAGGAAAGAGTTGTGCTTCTCGCTTCGAACCCGGATTAGTCTGGACCAATGTGTATAGGATACCGAGTGAGATGACAAAAATAAAGCTATCATATACGTACATTCATAAAACTTGCAGTTTAGTACGTAATATACTAAAGTGTCTCTAACTCATAGAAATCTTCTCTCATTGAGCTAAAATCTTCAATTAATCTTTTTTAGGTGCTAAATATGATTTTTATTGGATTTATGAGCTAACAATATGTGTTTTGTATATTAATGCACTTGTGCATGTAGATGTACATGTATTGTGATTGTTAATCGTATTTTAATCATTATAATAAAGTTTAATAGCTCAATCAAAGTGATATACTTTTTAAAAAAAAAATCATAGCGGTTACTTAATACTATACGAGCATATCATTTTATAATAAATGTGACTGTGTGAGGTCATAATATAATGTATAGAAAATCAGAGTATAAGTTATTTTATAATGAGCATAATTAATAATTATACTAACTACATACAGTGGATTGTAGTCCTTAATTGAACATACTAGAAAGTGAATAAACATAATTTTCCATTGAATATACGTTCCTTTTGGTACTATCTTTTCACCCTATAAAAGGAAATCCATCATCCTTTTGTGGGTAATTTGACGCGTGGATTAATTAGAAGATCTCTGTACCAGATTTTTGACACATTCAGAATTATGGACTTTAGGTACACTTTCGCTTACAGTCTTATTTTATATGGCATCAAGTTCTGCATAAGTGTTCAATTTTGTTCATAAACAAAGACTTAAAGAATCTCGATTCGTATAATTTTAGTTAAGCAGATTCTTGAAGATGGCTAATCAACTCAAATCTGATAAAAATGTAAACAAATAAGAACTTGGGATCTCACCTCTACATATTGTAGTTAGAACTACATGAGATGTACACATGTGCATGGTTTCTCATATGTTGTTGCAGACATGGAGATAACAATAAGGGAATGAAACCACATTGTGATGCCCTACCTTTCTACATGCCAAAACCTCAATGCCTCTTCACTCTTATGCCTTTTCATGGATTTCTTGAAGATGACAGACTGCATGGCTCTGTTTGGTTTTGTGGTGGTAAAAAATATGATGATAAAATAGAGTTTTGTAAACAGTAGTTTTAAAACAAAGTTTTATGAACGCAATTATTGTGTTTGGTTATACATTTTAATTTTTAGGTATATTTTATGTTAAAAATTATAATTGATATATAAAATGACCAAAATATCATTGTCTCAAAAGTGTGACAAAGAATAATAAATATATAAAAATTATAAAAATTGATGAGTAAAATTGTAAAAAACTTATTTTTAGCAATTAATATGTTAAAAATATGATTTAGATGTATTTATATGGTGTTTTAATATATTTGATAATTAAATATTATTTAAGAGATTAGAATATTTTTGTAAAATCATATAAAAAACTGCTGTGGACAAATCCCGTTTCAGAAAAACAGTATTTTCTAGCTTTTCTAAAACTCCGTTTTGTTATAAAATGTCTTTTCAATTATTGAGAGCCTTACAGGTGTTTCTAGATAGAGTACAACTATTAATTTCAAATCATTTTTTTGTTGTATAAAATTTAGGTTGAGGGTATAGAGCAAGAAAAGCCATCGGATTCAACGAGCAGGAACAAATAACTTGTCATTACTGATAAACTAACTCTTTGAGGGGATTCAAGTCACGACTTGTCTTCAAAACTTTGAGTAATTCCTGGCCAGAAAAAGGAAGCGAAATAGAACGAAGGGGAAAAAACAATCAGGATTAATTTGTTTAGGGTTAACTTCCTCCGGCCAGTTGCTACTTTCAGCAGAAGTATTACCTGTTCTGGTTCCGGAATTGCCAACGTTGGTGATCAGATCCATACCATACAAGCCCTCCAATCCCACTAGTTCTTTACCATTATTTCCATGAACATAACCATCTAGCTCAATTGGGAGGTTTTCAATTCCTTGAACCATCATTTGATCACCACCATTGACATTGTAGTTAGTACTAGCAGTACTGTCTATTGAATTCACAGTGGCTGGTGAAGAATGCAGCTTGTAGAGCTCGCATATGAATCAGCAACAACTTGATAGTTGGCGTTGATGAAACTTGATTGATCTTGGTGCACTAGGTGATCTTCTGAGAATCTTCCTCCAAGCTTTATAAGGAAGTTCCTGATAGATTCTTGATCCATGAAATTGAGATTATCATCTAATTGGTTTGGTGCGCTATTAGTCACTACGGTTGGCACAATTGCTGGAAGCTCAGGCCAGTAATGCGTGCGTTGTTGATTACTGCTCATCATGACACTTCCAGGAGCCATGAAAGTAGTCTCAGTTTCTCCCTTAATCTCTTGCTTCATGCTTGCTCGCCGCGCTTGTTGCTCCTTTCTCTGCCTTCCCATAAGCTTCTTCTTGAGCCTTGTGTTCCAGTAGTTCTTGATATCCTTATCAGTTCTTCCAGGCAATTGAGCAGCAATAATAGACCACCTACACATTTTCCAAACATATTCAATCACTTTTAGCTCATATAATTCAATTAATCATTGTTTTATGAGCATACAAACGTTCATAATTAGTTAACTACAAACCTGCTTCCGATACTAATGTATAGACTGCAAATAATATTGTCTTCTTCCTCTGAGAAACCTCCATGCTTGATATTTTCGGCCGGAGATAATTCAACCATCTAAACCGACAACTCTTACCACATCTCTTAAGACCTATATACATGCATATACATATCATACATGTTAGATACTTGGATTGTAAAGAGTTACATCATTTTCGAAACCTAACACTGGAATCAATTCAAGTGCTAAGAAGACGAAAGCGAAAGTTACAGAGTTTGATCAATGACAGTAAAGTACGCACCAATCTTGTGAGGCAAGGCAATCCGGTTACCACCAGTACCATGTTCTTCAATATAAGCCTTGAGCTTAGCATCTTTTCAGTTAGCCAGTTTATACAAACGAAACCATTTACCTTATTTTTACAAATCATTTAAACATTTTAGCTTTGTCAATGATATATGCTAATACCAAAACTTAATTTTAAATGATATATAAAAGGAACGATAACCTCGACAAAGGGTGAATACAATAGGGTAGATCGTAATCGTATCGTTTTATCAAATATTATTATCTATAATATGAGCATTACAAACTTGAATTCGAATCATTTGTGCTATATTATAATTGTGTATTCACAAATTAAGTTATGAAATCAGAAATTACCAAGTCTAATCGTGAAGTCACATCTAAAGAGTCACAAAATCAGGAATATAACCAACAAATTCAAATTTAATTTGGTATTCTAGCAGTATCAACAAACATGCAGTTCCAATCGCTAAAACAAATCCAGTTCTGAATGCTGAATAGTAATGCCATTCTTAAACACTATCTACAGTTTAATACAGATTCATAGAAAATGAAGGGCTAGCTAACCAGAATACTTTCAAGTTCAAGATGATGATGATGATGATAGAGTTTGTGCCACCTCTTAGTAATTCAAAATTCAATTCAGAATCTCACTAAGTTGACCTAACTTAACTCAACAGTCCAATTCATTGTGTCTTCTATATGCCCCATCTGCAGTCTGGTAAGCACATTATATAGTTTCTGCGAGACGACACCGACGCCACCGTCTCCATAAGACACCCTACTCAAACGAGGAAAAAATTCTGTTAAGTCTTCTTCTAAAGCGCGCACCTCACAAATACACTGAGCTTCTTAGGGCAAAATGCCCTAGACTTAGCGCTTCAAGCGCACTTTTGACAACTATGGAAAATTCACACAACAGAAAAGGTTGCTTTGCAAACTTGCCAAATTTGTGACACTAAAGTTTCAGGAATTTTGCATCTTAAGATAGGAGAGATTTAACAGCATTCGTAAAAGAGAGAATATATTCAACATCCAGTACATAAAAATTTACCTTCTGCCCTGGTATGTGATGCTGCCCACTGGTGATACAACCACAGCTGTCCCAGTGCAGAAAACTTCATCAGCATCAAGCAACTCGTCTACAGCTACAAGTCGCTCCTCCACCTGTAGTCAACAAAAAGTCCTTGTGTTAAGCAACAGCAAACACTACATGCTTCTGTAACTGAAGTTGGACCATTTGATATAACAATATATCTCCATTCTGGAAGACAGTTATCCCATCAGACCAAAAGGAGAATCAATGATGCAAAATATTGTAACTTCAAATTTGGAAGCTTTAAAATAACCATTGAACGTCAAAGTTTCCACAATTTGACAATCAACACCACCAGAAAGCTATATTGGTAAGAATTCATGGTTAGACTAGATTGAAACTCATCCAACATATTTTATGAGCTAAAGTTGGTTTGTGAAACACACTAGATACATGCTCAAGTTGAGTAAAATGTATATATTATGCTTTCATCATCGATACATAATTATCTATAATGCAACATATCAGATACAAGAGGTTCTACAAGATCTCAAACTCTACATGAACACATCAGTCTAAAATGCCAACAGTTCCTACACAATACTCTATAACAAACAACTCAGACAACAATTTGTCACATATTACAAATGAGACGTTCATAGAACCAACCAACATACCTGATAGCCTTGACTTCGAGCAACATCAATGATACTCTTCCTTGTAATACCAGGAAGGATGGTCCCTTTTATTGCAGGGGTGGAAATAACATTACCCTAAAAGAAGAGGGAAATTCACCATGGATATTACTTGAATAAAAAATAATTGATTGGAACAGCATCTCCTTTCAACAAATATATGAAAAATGTAGTTTGGTGTTTGTTCAGAGATGAAATACTAACCACAAGGTTTAAGAAAATGGAATACCACATCCAATTACAGCCATTGCTATAAATCACAAGCATAATGTAACTATTTACAACCAGAGGAAATTTAGGAAGGATATACAGGCACTAACACATACTTATCTGCAATGTGGAAGACAGAGAAATCACATTTTTTCAGACAAGGTGACATTAAAAGTTTCATGAGGTTTCAATTTCATTCAGAAAATACTTCAAGTCCAGAACTAGCAAGTAATCATTGGAATCATATCTGTGCGTGCAGACAAGTCACAAATACCAGAAATGTATGTCTATTTTTACTGAAAAGCAACACAAACGAGAGCTATAGCGCATACAGAAAATAAAATTCACAAAAGCTCAAATCCAACCAAACTATTAACAGCGAGATATGATTTTCCTCATGCTTAATGCTTTAACACGAATCTAAGAGGACACTGTGTAATGAAAAAACATTCACAAAGCTGATTTTATGGAGTGATAAATTTTAAAGAGCCCTATTGTAGCTATAGCTAATTCTCGGTAAACCAAGGAGTAAAGCTTTGCAGATTTGGAAAAGTCATACATTAAAACTGCATTATGCATATTTCCTAATACTCATAAATTATCAGTGCAATTCTACAAACAAAATATGTAAATCAAATAAAAGTATTTTTCTCAGGCAGAATACCTTCACAACAAAAATGTTGCACGAGGAGACCTCCTCTAGATATTTGTTATGCACACAGTCAAGGTACAGAACATCAGAATATCCTTTAGCTTTAGCAGCAGATTGCGCCTTGAGAACCTACAATCAGAACAAGAAAACCATAAGAAGTCGGAAAGTGGTAAATGGTATTATCAACAATGTCAAGAATTATAAAGTTTCTTGAATAAAAAAAGCTCCAACTGCAGTTCAATCCTCATAACAAATCTGATACAGAATTAATCCCTCAAGACAGACTAAGCTTAAATTGATAGATATAAAAACTTGGCAACAAAACGATTGCCTTACCGCAGCGTAGTTGCCAATGGTCTTGACACCTCCAGTACCCCCAGGAGCTGACCGATGCAGTTCATGTTCAATGACCAAATTAATTGGTGCTACACCTTCCTGGCATCATGCATCCAGAATTGCGACAATGATTAGATAGAGACAAAAAAGGTAAACTACAGCAACATTGTGAGTACCTATGACAACACATAATAATTTCACATGAATAACCACACATGCCACCCTCAAGCTTTTACACGTGACAAAACAATCATATAAATAATCTCAGCACAGCTCCATTATAGATACTTATGCATCTGCTGCATGAATCATAATCTATTACATTAGTTGAATGAACTTTGGTATGGTCACTGCAAAAAAAAATCTACAATTCACCGAGCTGAAAGTTGGAACACTTTTGGAGCACAATAAGTAGACTATGTCAACTAAACTCCGGAAAAAAAAAATTTACGTGGTAGGCAGTATCATCTTACTTCGTCAAACAAGATATCTTTAGAAGGAATTGAAATAAGCTCCATAATGTCTGTTGTAAAAGGCACAAGTTTTGCATAATAAAAATAAAATGTAGAACAGCCTAAGCCAAGGTTGTGAGGCATATGCAAGTCGCAAAAATTCTCAATCCTGCAGCTCAAGTATAAAAGAGAAGCCAAACCTTAAAATAGTTTCCCACAGGGGAAACATAAATCAAAAAGGTGTACTCAGGAGAAGGCGCAAGACCAAGAACAGCTCCACTTCCCATCAGCAATGGCCTAATATACAATGAACCTTTTCCAGGAGGTGGAATCTACAAGAAAACATAAACAAATCCAATCATCTCACACTGCAAATGACAAAAAAAAAAAAACAAATTCATAACAAAAAATAACACAACATATTACCCATCGTTTATTTGCCAAAACTGTAGCTTTCACAGCTTCCACAAACTGCTCAACGGTAGGGGAAGGCATGCACATTCTCTCTGCGCCCAGTCTCATCCGCTGTCCATTCTCTTCAGGACGAAACAAGAGAATATTGCCATCTTCTTTTTTATAAGCTTTCAGACCTTCAAACAACCCCTAAATACAAACAATGCACGCATAAGAAAATCAGACATCATTCGAAAAGCTGCCCTTTCGGGTCAGAAAAAGAAAGAGACGAGCATAATAACGCAGTAAGAACCTGGCCGTAATTTAAAACACCAGAAGATGGATTCAATTCAATGTTACCAAAGCGGCGTAATTGGCCATTAGAAAAGGAACCACCTTGAGTACATTTCATGATATACATATAATCAGTAGGAACGTATCCAAATCCGAGATTGTCCCAGTCTATCTCAGATAAATCAGTGGCTTCACTACTACAGCAGAAATCAAATCCATTAATTCATTTCTCAAACACGAATAATCACAACAAATCAAAAAGTCAAACCAAACCCACCAAAGAATTAAACAAAGAGAGTCAAACCTGTAAGTGTCAGATAAAATAGCTTCACGCCTAAATGGAGACACAGCACTGCAAAAAGAAGCCTGCTTTTGGAGCTGCAAAGTGCAAATGATACAACAATTAAAAAAATTAATACTTGTAATATTAATACACATTTCATGATTAGCTTTGGTAGATTGCATATCGGATTAGATTAGAAAGCGAAAAAAAGCACGTCTTTTAAGAATTGTAAGATATAAAACAGTAGCACATGAAGAACAGAGAAGCATACTTTGAGAGAGAGGGAAGGATGGTGGAAGAAGCGAGGGACAAGAGAGGAGGGGGAGGTGGAGAAGGAAGAGGAGTGGTGAAGTGAAGAACTAAAAAGGAAATTTGCTCCAAAGACAGCGGTACTCTCCATGGTTCCTCCTTGAGGTGGTTGGTTTGGTGTGGTCGTTTTGTTGTTTCTTAACTCTGTTTCAGAAAGTTGTGGTTTGATATTGTGCATTTTAACCTTATACATTTGACTCCTTTTAATGTTTTTATTAGTACATTCGTAATATAAACAATTTTAAATAACTATAAAAATAAATAAAATAATTAAAAAATATTACTAATTTAAATAATATGTATAAAAATAAAAAATAATATATTTAAAAATATTAATTATCAATTTAAAACAAAAAATATATAAAATATTACCAAACTGTTCTGCAATAGAAAATACTTTTTTCATAAAAGAGTTGTCTTCCACAAATTCAACTAACTTATAATAATAATTCGATTTTTTTTGTATTCATTTGATTGACTTTTGTTGTTTTTGTTGAATGAAGTAATTTTAATTTGATTTTCGAACATGTTTTTGCTTGAATTGGAGATCTTTTACTTTTTTTTTTTGGTTTGTTGTTTCACTTATTTTGGTCAGTTTTAAATATAATTTTTTTTATTTTTTTTCAGTATATTTTAAGCTTTATTTTATTTTTTAAATTTTAGTGCACTTGAGGTCAACATGGCACACAGCAAAAAAATCTTTAGACTAAACCTTCTTTATTTTACTTGCAAATTTTTTGAGCGTGCTGTAAGGTGGGTTGTAAGTTCTACGCTGATCCACCAGCGTTTTGTTTAAAAAAAGCTACTGTTTTTTGCGACAGTGAATACTCCATGAAATGTGGTAAATTCATTCCAATATTTCATTAGGTGTGACGTATTCCATATATTGGGAATATTTTTTAAGTAGACACTTATTTGGAAAATGTTTTTTTTTTAGTGTTTTAGTTAAATACCAGAAAGAATAAGTGGCGAGGATAGGTTTAGCTAGTCAGAAATGACAAGGACTTACAAGTTCGAACAACACCAACATAGCCACGTTTGACCCGCTAGTTCTAGGAGATCATAAATCTTACACGTCAGAGGCTCCCTCACGCCTCACCATGTTTCAGTATATTATTATAAAATATAAATATAATATTTATATTACATATAAATTATAATTGACTTGGGACTTTTAATGAGGTTAAGCCATGCCGATATTCAACTAACCTAAGTTATTCTACTCCTAAGTGCAAAAAGCTGTAAAAGAATTGAAATATGACAAACATAAATTGCAACAAGTAAACTGCATTAATGTAACACCTAATGATTACAATAAAACACTTACAGAGGACGCATCGGAAGATGACATCCTTGCAATTTTGCAAGCGATCCCTTCGGCACTTTTAGTAAGTGAAAAGTCTGTACTACGTGAATGAGGCTAAAAGAAAACAAAACGCATAAAGTGAGAGTAGTGTGTGTTGTGTCGTCCTTTCTTC
>CANYCX011615015.1:0-18525 GCA_948193385.1 Breynia disticha f. nivosa | reverse complement strand
TTTAGTCATTTTCGACTCTTTTCGATTCCCGATCCGCGCATACTCCTATAGACACGTTCTTAAACTGGAATAAACATCTTTTCAACTAAATCAACACCCATTGACCTCAATTTTAGCATCATTTACACTCATTCACATAATCACTCATTATATTTAAATGTTCTTAAATCTTAACCTTATCCTCTCGATTTAGGTTAGATGAATTTTTGGGGCGTTACACCAGCAGCATTTAAGGCACTAATGAACAACATATTCCAGTTCTTTTTCGATCAATTTGTAATTGTCTTTATAGATGATATACTGATTTATTCGAGAAATATCGATGAACATAATGAATATTTGTGAATATTCTTGCAAACTTTACTTGAAAAATAGTTGCATGCAAAACTTATTAAATGTGAGTTTTGGTTAGATCATGTAGTCTTGTTAGGACACATGATATATGGATAAGGAATATCAGTAGATCCAAAGAAAATTGAAGAAATAGTGAATTAGGAACCTCTTAAGACTGTTATAGAAATACGTAGTTTCCTGGGTATGGCAGGTTACTATCGTAGATTTGTGGAGGCGTTCTCGATTATAGTTGCTCTGCTAACACGAATACTGAGAAAGAATGTTTCTATCCTGCAGAATGATCAATGTCAGCAAAGTTTTGTTGAATTGAAATACCGACTGACCAAAGCTCCAATCCTTATGGTTCCTTCGAGTACCGCAGGATTCGTCATCTATGGTGATGCTTCATATCAAGGACTTGGATGCGTATTGATGCAAAATGGGAAGTGATAGCATATGCCTCTAAACAACTCTAACCATATGAAACCAATTATCAAATACATGATTTAGAGCTTGTCGCAGTAGTGTTTGCTCTAAAGATATTGAGACATTATCTATATGGCGAGATATTTTAGATTTTTACAAATCATAAAAGTCTAAAATATTTGATGACCTAGAAAGAACTTAATATAAGACAAACAAGGTCCTTAGAGTTGTTAAAATACTAAGATTGCAAAATAGAATAACATCCTGAAAAATCAAATGTGGTTGTAAATGCACTAAGTAGAAAGTCAAGTATTGCTATATCTACCTTACAATTAACATGTTGATCGATTTGATAGCTTTACGAAGCTTGAATACAAAGTTAGAATTAACTAAATTGGGAGTGTTAATAGCAACATTAATGGTTCGACTGATGTTGTTAAGAAAGATACAAATAGCATAAAAACAAGATGAAGAGAGCATAAGGATGATTGAACAGATTGATCAGGGATTATACCCCACTTCAATTGGTTGATGAATTTTTTATGATTGGATCTAAAGTATGTGTACCTGATGTCGATGGAATTAGACAGAAGATACCGGATGAAGCACATAATGCTCTATATGTTATGAATCTAGGAATGATAAAAATGTACAATACTCTGAAATAGCACCATTGGTGGCCTAATATTAAAAAGAAAGTAGCTGAATTTGTATCCAGATGTTTGGTATGTCAACAGATAAAGGCTGAACATTAGGCACCAATAGGAAAACTTTAGCCATTATCGATACCAGTCTGGAAGTGGGAACAAATAACTATAGATTTTGTGATAGGATTACCACGTACACAGTCTGGTAAAGATGCAGTTTGGGTGATTGTAGATAGACTGACCAAAACTATGCATTTCTTACTGATAAAAATTGAAATCTCTTTTCAGCAGTTGGTAGAGTTGTATATACGAGAGATAGTCCGATTACATTGTATTCCTATTTCTATAGTATTCCATTGTATTAGATAGAGATCCCATATTGACTTCCATATTTTGACAGACATTACAAAGTGCACTGGGTACAAAATTGAATTTTAGTACTGCTTTCCATCCATAGACTGATGGACAGATAGAGAGGACCATACAGACACTAAAAGAGAGGTTGAGATCTTGTGTTCTAGAGTTTAAGGGCTTTTGGGATCGGCACATACCATTGATGAAATTTGCTTATAACAATCAATATCATATTAACATTGGTATGTCACCGTATGTAGCTCTATATGGATAGAAATATAGAAGTCCAATTTACTGGGACAGAGAAGGGGCAAAAATATTTGAAGGACCTAAACTTGTGCAAGAAACAATTGAAAAGGTTGAGCTGATCAAAAGCAAGTTGAAAGCTACTCAAGACAGACAGAAGAGTTACTACGATCAGTATAAGAGAGAGATGGAATATGAAATAAAAAAAGGACTTTTTGAAAGGTTACTCCTCGAAAGGAGTAATGAGATTTAGAAATAAAAGAAAATTAAGTCCCAGATACGTTGGACCACATGAGATTATAGAGCGTGTTATTCCTTTAGCTTACAGACTTTCTCTACCTACAGAGTTAGCACAGATTCACGATGTTTTCCGTGTGGGTGTGCTAAGGAGATATAGGTAAAATCCTACCCATGTTATACTTGATTTAGGGGTACATATTTCAACAAACTTAACCTATAAAGAAGAACCTATACAGATAATGGATCATAGAACGAAACATCTAAGAACCAAACAAATCCCAATGGTAAAAGTTCTATAGAAACATCATAATTCAGAAGAGCCAACATGAGAAACATAGGATATAATTTTGTGGAAAAATGTTTGTGGAAGGTTGATAGAAGGTTGATGGAAGAAAATTAATGTCCTAAGTAAATGTTTAAGAAAAATAAGAAATTATTCGATAAAATGAAGAAAAATAAATGATTAGATATAAGTTTGTGGAAGGTTGATAGAAGGTTGATGGATGGTTGATGTTAAGTAACCAAGAAACAAGAGGAGGCTGAGAAATAGAGAAGAACACGTAGTGGTGATGGAAAAACATGTGGTGGGCACGACCACGCATACTCCACGCCCACCACACGTACTTCTCTAGTTATAGTGGAAAAGTATAAGTTCGATCGATTCGTAAATTTGCTTAGAACCTTCCAGGAAAGCTAAGAAAGGGAAGAGAAACTAGAGAGAGAGATAAGGGTTAGAGAGAGGGAGATGGTGAGAGAAGAGAAATTAACCGAGGAAAAAGATTCGAGTTATCAAATCGCTCGTATTCTTGAGCCGGGAATCTATTAATATAGTCGAAACAGGTAAAAATTCGAAGTTTATTGTAAATTTTACGAGTTTTATTAGTGTTATTATAGGAATGATTATTGAAATGATTGTAGAATGGATTTAAATTTAGCAATTGATAATCTGAGAGAAGATAGGAAATTGTTACGGTTAAGTTCAGGGTTTTGCAAAATTGGGAAGTAAATGTAACGAATTCATTAGGGCATACATTATAAGTTTTGTTATATTGGATTTTATAGAAAGATTGGTATATTTTATTATAGGACGATAGAGTAGGCAAGCCGGACAAGACACCAGTACATGTCAGTTCGAGTATTTCATATGTATGACTGCATGTTATGTTAGTATATTGGATTGATCTTGTGTTTGATGATAATAGATATAGATATGTTTGAGAGTATCTGATCGAAGACAGTATAGGTTAACGTGTTTGTTGATATTTGATGGTGATATTTGCATAAGATATTATGTTGTGAAATAGATTATATGTATATGACAGATCGGAGAGTATGATAGGTTTATATATATACATACATACATATATATATATATATATATATATATATATATATGATAGGTTTATACCTATATATATGTATACAGTGTTTACAGGTTGATATATGGTTGATTATAGGTTGATTTGGAGTGTACTACGTATTATAGAAATTTCACAAAGGATCGTGTTGAATACAATAGGGTGCATACTAGATCAACATAAGGTCAAGTCTATCGGTATGTTGACGAACACAATCCGTGTTCTATTTGAGCCTTATGTTGTATTGTACAGTGTTTGCATAAAAAACAATGCATGTTCAATAATTTAATACAGGATGATATGTATAGTTAATAAGATTTAAGAATGGAAGGAAAAAGCCTATAAATTATAAAATAAAATTTTAAGAATAAATAGTAATTGCATGATTAATATGTTAATAAGGCTAAGATGTTTCATTTTGGTATTATAGCAGGGATATAATCTCTGGATAGAGGATTTTTACGTGATATACGATATGCATATGTGTGTGTTGTGTGAAATGTATGCTAAATCATATTTTTTTATAAATATGTCACACCCACGACAACCTACAAAGAGAGGGGGAGCTGCAGACCCCCAGGATACAGTGCAAATGTCTCAAGCTACATCACATCACAAGCCCTATGATTTAGCTTATCCTTATTACAATCTAACACGTCCTTATCCAGCACGACCCTATTATCTTGTTTATAGAGATCCACCTATAAGCTTTTATCATATGAGATCCAAGAATTTCATGGAATTGTAAAAGTTGGGAGCTGTTGAGTTTAGAGGTAATATAGATCCATGATTTATAGAGCACTGATTAAAACAAATAGAAAGATTGTTTGAGATGATGCCGGCTAGCATAGAATATAAGTTAGAGTTTATGGTATTACTATTACAAGGAGACACATATAACTAGTGGAAAACGATGCCATATGCTAAAGAGTTTCCAAGGCCTACTAGACCATTGTATCCTCAATGTCAGAGGTATCAAATAGGGGAGTGCAGGATGATGACTAGAGGTTGTTATATTTGTGGTCAACAGGGAAATTTTATAAAAAAATTGTCCTAAATGAATGAATTGAGGAGAAATTGAAGTAAACTTACTTTGGGCACAATTGACAGTGCAAAGCAGTTATCCTATGTCTACGGCTAGTGGTAGTCGAGGTAGGGGTAGAAGAGCTGTTTTACAAAAGAAATAATACTTGAACCTAAAGATAAAAGTAAAGAAGTGTTTTGAGGAGAAAGAAAGATTGTGCTAAGTTATTTAGTATTAGCTATGCAAACCTTTAAGATGATTTGAAATGGATGTGAACCTTATTTAGCACATATATTTTTTTTGACAAATTTAGCACATATAGTTAATAAGACGACAACGTATGATAATGTAAAGGAATACCAATAGTGGAAAAGTACCCAAATGTATTTTCAGAAGATCTTGTAGGATTATCACCTGATAGAGAGATGGAATTTACTATTGATTTGATTCTTGGTACAACATTGATATCTGTACAACCATATAGAATGGCACCGAATGAATTACAGGAATTAAAGAAAAAATTGCAAGAATTACTTGATAAGGGATTCGTCTGACCTAGTGTTTCATGTGAACCCTAGTTTCAACAATTTCATTTTAAATTAAACCTTGGATTTTGCACCATTTTTTTTTCTTTTTATTAATCAACACAAAATCATCAAAAGGGAATATATATAAAGAATGGCATGCATGCATTCCATTAAACCAATGCCACTGTTTGCCAAATACAACCCGATGTAAAAATATGCGGAAGCAATAGTTTATGGTTTAAAACAATGCATGTGCCAATCACCTATACTATGTGATGTATAGATATACAAAATGCAAAAGCGTGTGTAGCCCAAACTACTGTAGGAGCCAGCCTAAACAGTGTGTATCACACCTCCTAGAGCCACTGAAAATGGAAGTCCCGACCACCAGTCACTGCCGCTCTGCACAATCACCACAAAACACATATGCATGTGAGTAATAGAAATTATTACCCAATAAGTACCCTTCACAACATTTACTAAGGTAATTTAAGCCTAAGTACTTCGTTGGTAAAGTGTGTTAAGTGCATTCGGTATTCAAGATAGGAAGTTCATACTACATTATTGATTCAATAGTCTTTAGTCTGTTATTCATGACTGAGATCGTCAATTTCTAGTCAATGCTAGACTACTATATATTAGGTTGATTACTGAACTCGTTTGCCCATTAAACAATCACCAATTTAAGTTGTCAGGGCCATGGGAATGGCCTGAGGAATGGCCATCCTAGGCCGTTCTCAAGGCCATTCTCCCGTTCTGTTTTGCAGCATAGATAGAACAGCTTAGGAAACGATTTTCGGAGGCCATTTCCCTGGCCGTTTTGACCTACTGGAATAAAACATTAGCACATCAACATATAACAATCCATCCAAAACAATACCATATTCTTAGGCGTCATAACCAAGTCCAAAACACATCAACCACACTCTCCAAAACATCCAAATTACAAATTAGTTCTAACCTTCCTTATACATCCTTAACTTACATCACTAATATCTTTTAGCAGTCATCAAATGGCATCACAAATTCCAATTCGAACACACATTAAATCATTTTCATAACAATCCACATTCATGATTCTTCCACATTAACACATAATTCATCACATTCCACACAACAACACATACACTCATACATATCCATTGCATTACGTTTTCACAAAATAAACCAACAATGATGAAGGATAAATGAATGCATTCATGATAATGCTAATGCAATCATATAATGAAATGCTCTGGAGCCTTTTATTTCGCAAGAGAGACTCCACTCATCTTTGTTATTTTTGGGAAAATCTCCCTTGTTTTCATAATGAAGAGAGACTCCACTCTCTTTGCACGTTTTGGGCAAAGAGAGACTCCACTCTCTTTCGTGAATATGGGAAAATCACCTTTCTTTTCCTTTTATGAACACACACACAATGATGTTCATAACTTATCCATATGACATGAGTGAATGCAATTAGAACGCATTTCTGAATACCTTAACATCACATTATCATTTCATAACTCATGTCATACCACTTTCACACACTTGGTATCATTTCATAACTCACTTTCATTAAGCCTCATTTATGCAGTTATACACATTTTGCAATCATAATTCTCAACTTTCCATAGACCACGTGCATATAAACATTCAACCTATTCCACAAAGGATACATCATTCACATGTAGCATTCACATTATAACTCATTTCATCACAACTCAAGCATTCACAACTTATTTCACAACATAGCGCATGTAAACATTGTAGCACAACCCATAAGCACATTTCATAATATCACTTACTCTAACTTGAACAACTTACATTATTATCTCACTCATTAGAAGGACATTTCATAGCACCTTACCACCCTCAATAACACACAAACATGTTAAGCACCAATTCACACAACTTTTAAGCAACCCACATATAACATTCTAGCAAACAAGTCCATTAATGTGTGGAACTCATTTTTAAAAACATAAATTCTGAATAATTAAATACATTTCATAAAAATCACATAATTATTCCAAATGATTAGATACATATCATAAAGTTCATTAAGGATACAAGTGAAAAGAGGAAAATAAACCATTTGTCAACCAAAAACTCAACCCATTTTTATAAACGATAATATATATTTTTACAGCAGAAACGATCATAAGTATAAAAACATTTACAACTCAAAATGTTTATATACACAAATATGTATAAAAGTTTGCAAAATCCAAACTATAACATCCCAAAATATGGAGCTCGACCTCAGATGATATCGCTCTGGATATCAGATCACAACAAAAACCTGTCCAACAGCTATCTACGTCTTGCGCAACATTTAGACAATACAGACACATAGCATGAGTATTTTTCAATACTCAGTAAGCTCTTAACATTCGAATATAAATAACAACTTATAAACGTTCACATTTGATTCACATTTCTTCCTTAAAATGTAGCGCAGGAAGAATCAGACGTTAACACGAGGACGTGCTAACCCAGTACGAGGACGTACTAAACCAAAACTTGGCGTATTTGATTTCTGATTTTCCAGAAAACACGAGTCGTGCTTTCCTCAGCACATAATCATGCAGAATGTCTGTATTGCACATTATGACTTAGCAACATCACAAAACAAATCCAATTTAAGCTGTCCAGACAAGGAAAATGGCCAGGAAAACCATTCTGGTTGGTCGTTTCCACTATCCAGGTTGATAGTACAGGCAGAATGACTTTGGAAATGGTTCCAGAGGCTGTTTCTAAGCCTGTTCTGACCTGCTAGAATGACATTCTCATCTCGTGTCACACACAAGTGCAACACATGAATGTTAATGCACTCATTTTGATTTCAATCAATCCATGCTATCAAGTATGCTCACATGCTACATTGAACAAGCATTTTCCTCAACATATGATCAACATATTATCAACATTAACATCATCATTAATAAACATACTTAACATATTCAATCCATTTATAACCATGCTCATATCACCAAAAACACTCAAATTCTTCTATAACTATCAAACTCAACATAGCATTATAGGCCAACCTATAATCAACTATTAATCAACATATACCCAACTCATTATAATAGTTTACCATCAACATTATCTTTCATTCTTCACATTTCCAATTCAATCCTAGTTCAATTCACCATATAATTTCATTTGAGTAAGTGTAATACCACTTACCTTAATAAAACACAATTCACCACTCACGAACGACACCGACTAACTCAAGCAAAATGATGTACAGATTCTCCTGTAAGAATTCAATCATATAAACAACATTAATTGATCGTATTTACATTAATTCCAACTTAAAATCGATAAACTCCCTTTCAAAACATCAACCCTTAACCTTTAGTAATTCTAATCTTACAAAACCCTTAATCAATTAACAATTTAATCATCGATTCATCATTTCTAAGTCGTATCAAGTTCCAAATCAACAATTTCAATACCTTTCCAACCTCAATCTCAACTTAACACATAAACTCTAATTCAATATTAACTCTCAATCTCAAGAAAACAAGCAAAACAACCCGAATAACTTACCGTAATGATCTTAATGATGTTTTTAGCAAGAGATTAGATAGTTTTTTCACTTCCAATGAGCAATTTGAGGCAAGATAGGAGGATTTTCGTAGTTGAAGGGTTCTTGGACTTTCTTAAAAGTGAGAGGAAGTTTTGTGAGGAGAGAGATTCATTTTTGGCTATATTTATATCAATTTACGTGCGAACAGCCTGGGCAAACAGCCACTGGGCGTTCTGGTGGCCGTTTGCATCATCTGGCAACACAAAATGCATGGGAACGGCCTGTGGAGGCCGTTTCACTTGGTCGTTCCTGCCCATTTGCAGCTTTTTCTTCATATTTCAAATCATCCTCCTATCAATTACTTATCAACTTTAATCTAATCATGTTTTCTCGTTTATTTCTCGTCATTTTCAACACGAATTACCATATTTTATTTGATTTTTCCATAATTTAAATTTTGGGTTGTTACATAATGACTCGATTCCTCTACCATCTTAACAAGTGAAACATTAGCCACACATACTTAACTATACAGAGGCAAAAGCTACAATGGTAAGTGTAGTTAGGTGCAATTACCTCGAGATTTGCGGAGTCGGCTCTCGACTCAACTCTGCCAGACGTCCTGAACACTACCCCTACACAAAACAAGCCACATTTTGCTTATTACACTCATTTCCAAACTAAATTTCAGATTCCAATACCTTTATCCCATGAACCCCCAATTACCTAAGCCCTAAAATCACAAAACTCTCACCATTCTTACAAAACTAAGCTACATTCACTAAACATTAAGAACACTTAGCAAAACCCACAAAACCCTACTCAAAACCTCCTCCTTAACTCAAAAATTCATAGAGTTCAAGAGCTTACCTTGCTGGAAAATCGTAGAAATTGTTAGGACTTGTGTGGATTATGTTTCCTTAGTGAAATCTATGAGTTTTTATGCGTGGAATCAAGGTCTTTGAGGTTGGGAAGGGTTGGAAAGGTGGTTTCGTGTTTGGGGTTGAGAGGGGTCGACTGGGGACTCTTCCGCTTTAAAAATAAGACTATATCTCCTTTCTTAAGTGAAAGCACGCATTTTAATCTGTTTCCCATCAGCCAAAATGATTTTTGGAACAGTCTGGCCAGGCCGTTTGCCTGGCCATTCTAGAGCAAACCTCAACATCCTATTATTGGCCAACAACAATGGAGAACGGCCATGGGAATGTTGTTCCCAGGCCGTTCCTATGGCCGTTGCAGGCGATTGAATTGACAAATTTTTGCAAGTTCTCGCACGTTCTAAGTTATATTTTTCGCCGTTTTGGTTATAATTTAGGGCGTTACATTTTTAGGGCGTTACATTTCAACTTGGGGAGCACCTATCCTATTTGTTAAAAAGAAAGATGGAATAATCAAGTTCTATATTGATTACAGAAAACTTAATCAAGTAACAATTAAGCACAAATATCTATTACCCCAAATAGATGATCTACTAGATCAATTGAAAGGTGCTTTAGTATTTTCAAAGATTGACTTAAGATTTGGGAATCATTAATTAAAGATAGAACATGAAGATATTCCAAAGGCTACTTTTTGAACCTGGTATGGTCATTACAAGTTTTTAGTTATTCCATTTCACTTGACTAATGCTCCAGCATCATTCATAGAACTAATGAATAAGATATACTAGTCTTTCTTTGATCAGTTTTGATTATTTTCATATATGATATACTAATATATTTGAGAAATACCAAAGAACACAATGAAAATTTACAAATAGTATTACAAACATTAAAAGAAAAATAATTACATGTAAATATTAAATTATGTGAGTTTTGGTTGGATCATGTAGTCTTTCTGGGACACGTGATATCTACATATAGAATATCAGTATATCCAAAGAAAGTTGAAGCAGTGCTAAATTAGGAACCTCCAAAGACAGTCACAGAGATAACATAGTTCCCTCTTAATGGTTGGCTATTATCGTAGATTTGTGGAAGGATTCTTAATTAGAGTAGCTCCACTGATGAGATTGCTTATAAAGAATGTGTCTATTTAGTGGAATGAATATTATTAGCAAAGTTTTGATGACTGAAGTACAAATTAACCACAACTCTAGTCGTTACGATTCCTTCGAGTGTAGGAGGATTCATTATATATAGTGATGTTTCATATCAAGGACTAGGATGTGTACTTATGCAGAATGGGAAAGTTATTGCATATGCTTCTAAAAAACTTTGACCACATAAAATAAACTACACAGTACATGATTTAGAACATGTTGTGATAGTATTTACTCTTAAGATATAGAGACATTATATATATAGTGAGACATTTTAGATTTATATTGAGCATAAAAGTTTAAAATGCTTGATGACCCTGGAATAACTGAATATGCGACCAAAAAGGTGGTTAGAGTGGTTAGAGTTGTTAAAGGATTATGAATGCACAATAAAATATCATCTTGGAAAAGCTAATATGGTTGTTGATGCACTGAGCAGAAAGTGTAATATTGCTTTGCATAGTTTATAATTGACACACATGATCGATTTGATAACTTTACGAAGGTTGAACACAAATTTAAAAGTATATGAATCAAGAATGTTAATAGAAACATTATTGGTTCTACCAATGTTGTTACAAAATATACAAGCATCACAAAACCAAGATGATGAGTGCATAAGGATAATTGCACAAATTAATCAGGGTGTTGAGAACCCATTTCAGTTAGTAGATGAATTGTTAATGATGGGATCTAGAGCATGTGTACCAGGTGTATAAGGTATCAAACAAGAGATACTGGATGAAGCATATAATGCTTCATATGCTATGCATCTAGGAATGACGAATATATATCATACTCTGAAACAACACTATTTGCAACACTCTAAAAATTAGCCTAATTTATTTAGAAAACATAATAAAAAATTTTATGAATTGATACAATCTAAACTGAGTTGAAATGGGCCAAAAACAATCAATAATTGGGCCACACGACCCACAGCAAGGGTTGTGCGAATGGCTGCCAACTCAACCAACACGCCTGTTGGCACAAGTCGTGCCACAAGGCATATTGAGCATTTTAAAATCCATTTTTAAGAAGAAACAGAAGGAGATAAGCTTGTTTTTCACCTTTGAGCCTTAGGTCAGTTTGGATTGCTTTTGGCCAGAATTAATGGATTCTTGCCAAAAATCAACTATGTGGAAGGTAATTCTTAACCCTTTTTTGTTTTATGGGTTATTTTCTTAAAAGTTTAAGTTAGGGGAATTCCAAATTGGTGAGATTGAGATGGAAATATATAAATTTATGTAAAAATGCTGATATATAGCTGAATTAGAGCTATTAGAAATCATGTGGATGGTTTATTACAATTTAATCAAAAATTTTGACAAAGATGAGAGATTTAGTGTATGGGTTAAAAGTGGAATCAGGGATTTTGATGAATTAAAGGTTAGAATTGTGTAATTTATGTGTGGAATGATTTATTTATATCATTGTATGATAATTGTATTATAGGAGGTGATTTGCAAAACCCAGATCAGAGTTGAGCCACGAGCTCGACTTTGCAGATTTAAGGTAAGCATTGTTTACACTTACCATTGTATGTCTTGCATCTGTATGGTTAATCATACATGATAATTATGTAATTATGTTTAAAATGGTAGCTGAAAATGTGTCTAAAAAGTACTTGGTTGTTCTTGGTAGATATGTTATGCTTATAAGTGATTTTTGAGCTTAGATGTTATTATGGTGATGATTTAATCATACAAGTATGGTATTTGTAGATTCTTGCTTGATCAATGACAATGTTGTGTATTTGAGATGATGGGATGATTATGCCTTTGCCTTTGATGATGAACCATAAGATGTGCCTATGATATGGGGGATTATGCCTTGATTGTGAACTATGTTATGTTCTTATGAACTATGAGATATGTGGGAGGAATGCTTTGATGAGGATGTCTAGTTTTATGAAATTGTGCCACCATTAGAGATAATAAGAATGGAAATTGTTATGCATGAGTATGCACTTGACATTGAGATTATGTGCAGTGGTATGATTATGTACTTGAATGATGATTGGCCATAATTAATTGCATATGATTCATTTGTTGCATAAGTATTGTGTGACATGTGGTCGTGAGATTCCAAGCAAGAGTTTGATGCCGGGTTGGGCCCAAGGTACTTTCCAAGCGAGAGTTTGATGCCAGCTAGGCCGAGGATATCCCAGGCAAGAGCTCGATGCCAGACTGGGTTTGAGAAAAAAGAAAATGATCGTAAAGAAAAGAAAACCCCAGAGCATATTGCATGTGATTTCAATGGCATCTCATTGGCATACATTTATACATATTATTGATGCTATGAAAATTGTATAGATGTTTACATGCTTTATTTATGTTTGCTATCTATTGTAAATGTTGTGTAATATGGAAATTAAGATGTATGTATGTGAGTGTTTATGCTTAGGAGATAAGACATATATGAGATGCATACATTTGCAAGCAATGTGTTCAAATGAGATATAAAGATGTATTGATATAAATGAGGTGATTTTGGTAAAAACGTTGTGTTTTATGAATGGAAAGCATGTGAACTTTATTCCTTAAGGTGTGTTAGTTGTTGTGTGAAGAATTGCTTGAGTTGTGTTTGAAAGAGTAGAACTTTTAGACAAACCAGAAGGCCAGCACACCCGTCGTGCTGAGAAGTATGGACAGCATGTCGAGCCCACGAGGGGCGTGCCACCAGCACGACCCGTGCTTCTTACAAACTCTTATGCTTAAAAATCGATTGAATTTAATGATCGAGATTGATAAAGGTTAAATAAAGATGATTTCCCTATCGCATAATGTACATAAAACATTAAAAGAAACGAGTACTTATTCATTAACTACTTTGGTAAGTGTGTTAAAAGCACTTACTGAGTAATTAAATTACTCATGTGTTTGTTTGATTTTAGTGTATGCAGGTTAAGGAGGATCTCCACGAGCAGGTCAACAGAGCACGTTTTAAAACAAATATGGATTTATAAGTACATTCTTAAAATAAGTTGTGTAGTTGAGCATTTTATTTTGAAAATTATGTATAAACATTTTAGGGTTGAGTATTTCTTATTAACTCTTTCAAACAAAGTATATATATATATATATATATATATATATATATATATATATATATATATATATATATAAAATAAAGTTAGATAAATCCATGTTTTTGAAATTAAATGAAAATAAATGGAAAACATTTTAGGTGCGACACTATTGGTGGCCAAACATGAGAAAAGACGTAGCAGAATTCATATCCAGATGTTAAATATGTCAGGAAGTAAATGCTGCACATCAGGCACCGACAGTTAAATTTCAGTCATTATCTATTCCAGTTCGTAAATGGGAAAGGATAACTATGGATTTTGTGATTGGATTACAATGTACATATTATGGTAAAGATGCAATATGGGTGATTGTAGATATAATGGCCAAATATACACATTTCTTACCAATTAAAGTCAAAATCTCTCTAGAGCAGTTAATAAAGTTTTATATTCAAGGGATGGTCTGATTATATGGTGTTCCTATATCTATAATATATGATAGAGATTTAAGAGATACTTTTAGAATTTGGCAGACTTTGTAGAGTACCTTAGGTACTAAACTGAATTTTAGTACTACTTTCCATCCAAAGACAGATGGATAGACTGAGAAACCATATAGATTCTAGAAGATATGTCGTGATATTGTGTATTAGAATTTTAGGGCTATTGGGATAGATACATTCCACTAATAGAATTTGCTTATAACAATCAGTATCATAGCAGTATTGGTATGGAACCATATGAAGCTTTATACAGGCAAAAATGTAGAAGTCTGATATACTAAGACATAAAAAAGACAGAGATATTTGAGGGACTTGAATTTGTACAAGAAACTATCAAAAAAGGAACTGATCAAAAGTAAGTTGAAATTTGTACACGATATACAAAAGAGTTATTACGATCAGTACATAAAAGAAATGGAATATGAAATAAATGAAAAGGTCTTTTTGAAAGTATCACCTTAAAGGAATAATAAGATTTAGAAATACGAGAAAGTTGAGTCCTAGATACATTAGACCATATGAGATTATAGAGTTGATTGGTCCTTTTGGATTATAGATTAGAATTCCTACAAAGCTAGCTCACATTCATGATGTGTTCTATATGAGTATGCTCAAGAGATATAGATCAAATCCTTCCCATATTATTCTAAAGTCAGAGATACAGATATCAAAAAATCTAACTTATATTGAGGAATAGTACATATTGTGGATCATAGAACTAAACAGTTAAGAACTAAACAGATTCCTATGGTAAAAGTTCTTTGGAAACATCATAATATGGAAGAAGCAAAATGGGAGACAGAGGACAGGATGAGACAAGACTACCCATAACTATTCACTGGTAAGTTTTACATATTAAAGTTATTACATTCTCATACAGTAATACACAGAATAAATGATAGCAAAAATTTGATGCAAGATAAATAGAATAAGGATATTAGTAAGAGTAACCATAAATGAATTTCAAGGACGAAATTCTTTAAGAGGGGAATATTTGCAACATTCTCATCGTAAAACCCTATAATTAGTGAAATAATTAACATAATTAAGAATTAATTAAATAAATTAATGTTTTGAGTGATACTAAGATTATTATTAGATGAAAATACATATGAAAGTAAGTTAATTCATATTTCAGGTGAAAACTGTTCGTAAAATAGAGTCAGATATATAATCGGAGAATTTTTTGAAAAATTACATGGAGTACGCAGACTGGATGACTATGCATGGTAGTCGCGACCATGTGTAGTCATGTACGTGCTATTGGAAAAAATGCATGGTGACAGTGACCATGCGCAATCAGTAGTGACCACGAGTATTTTGTCAACCTGGCTAATTTTTTGAAATGGTTGGAAACTGAAGCTTGAAGTGTCATCTAAGAATTATAAAAGAAAGTAGAAGAAGAATGAAGCAGAGAATGTAAAAAGACATCAGAGAGTTACAAGAGAGAGGAGAGTTTAGAGAATAGAGAGAATTGAGAGCGAGAGAGAGAGAGACAAATCGAGGGAGAGAAGGATAGATTTAGTAAGATTTGTTTAAAAATTGAACTAGAAACATACCATTGAGAGTAAGATCGAGCTGGGGATCGATTAATTAAGGCGGTATAAGAAATACACGAAGTAAACAGTAAGAATTTACGAAGTTATAAGGGGTTTATCGATAATTAAACGTGAAATTAGCTTAGAACTAGAATTGTTGACAATTGAAAAAAATACAAAATTGATGAAATTGATTGTTGTGAGAGTTTTATTTATGATTATATAGGACAACATTTTAGTAGAGCAGATCGGGATCAGAGCCCAATCGTCACTCTGAGTATTTCAGTTAGTCGGTGAGTCGTCCAACTCACTTTTAATATGGTTTAATATTCAATGAGATATTGATTTATTAGATACTATTATATATGAATATGATTGAATGGAAATGCGAAAAAGGAAATAGGTACATGTTTATACGAATTGATTTATAGAGGTACGTTGTGATATTCCAGTGATTATTCACATTGTTTATACGTTCCATGATTATCGATATATGATGTTGGTGGTGACATGTTATGGTGGAGAATGATATTAGTGTTGATTATATTATTGACCATACTGTAGGCGGGAGTATACTGTAGATAAGAGTATATTTGTATACAGAAATACAATTATAGATAGGAGTATATATAGTTATTGCTTATTGTTTATACGTTGCATGATTAAAAATGGAAAGTTGTACTAGTACAATTTATAAGATCACATTAAATATGAAAACGATGAATACGAGTTACATTTATATGAATCAGGCTAATTGATTACAGAGAATATAAAAAAGAATTTTCTTATATGAATTATAATTTATTGATTATAAAATGGCTACTCACTGAGCTCGCAACTCACCAATGTGTGAATTGTATATTTTGTTTTATGGATCAAATAAATAGCCAGAGTAGATTACGAGGATATCTACATGAGGGTCAGTTTTTGCTACACATCATCTCTTTCTCTATCCTAGATAGTACTATTGGACTTGTTCATATGTATGACTACATGTTATGTTTGTATGTTAGATTGATATTGTGTTTGATAATAAAAAAAATATAGATATTGTGATAGGATATGATCGATGATAGTATAGGTTGAGATGTTTGTTGATATTTGATGATGATATTTGTATGTGAGATGTTGTTGTTATATAGATTATATGTATATGACAGATCGAAGAGTATGATAGGATTATACCTATATATGTATATGTATATATATATATATATATATATATATATATATATATAGTGTTTACATGTTGATATATGGTTGATTACAAGTCGATTTAGAGTGTATTATAGATTACAGTAGTTTGATACAGGCTATACTTAATTGATACAGGTACTGTGTTGAACAGAATAAAGGGCGTTCTAGATCAATAGAAGGTCGAGTCCATGAGTGTGTTCACTAACATGATCTGTGTTCTGATTATGCCTTAGGCTTTGTTGTACACTATTTGCACAAAAAAATGCATGTTTGATAATTTAATATAAGATGATAAGTATAATCAATGGGATTAAAGAATATAGTAAAAAATTTTATATTATAAACTAAAATTAGGCTTGTATGGCTGATAATAAACAATTAGGCACTGACTTTCTTTCTCCATAAAATATTACTTTACTTTGCTCTTCTACTTTGATGATTATTTCCTTTACAAAGAAGTTTATTTTATCTCGGTGTTATACTAGCTTATCCATTCCTAATATAATATCAAATTCATTTAATTTTAGCAAGATTAGATTTGCTATTAACTCTACATTATGTACCTTTATTATACAATCATTATATATTGTATGCACTTATATCATTTCACTTAAAGGAGTATGGACTCTTAGGCTTTTGGACAATCTTTTTAGGTTTACTTTAAGTGTGTGTATCATTCTGGATATAATAAATGAATGTGTAAAACATAGATCTAAAAGTGTATAAATAATAGTATAAAATAAGTACAACTCACCAGTTATAAATTTTGAGGCATTGGTAGCTTCTTTCCTCGACATAGCAAATACTCTATCCTGTCCCTATGGTTGAGTCTCTAAGGTTCCTCTACCCCTACTAGATTATGGGCATGTTATTGCTCTTCTTCCCCTACCTCGACTAGTATTGGTTGTAGACATTGCTGGACTGCTACTCTGCACTCACCACTGTGATATGGGTAAATATCCTCCTATTTCCTCTCTGTTAATCTTTTAAGATAGTTTTTAAACACCCTAACTAACCAAAATAATAGCAACCTCCTGTCAACATTCTACATTCTCTTGTGTGCTTCCTCTAAGACTATAGTACTACAGGTCGAGTCATATCCAGAAATGGAGCTACACTACTCTACTTTACTCTACAAATCCTTTACTGAATCCTCTCCCAAAAGAGATATGAGGTTGAGAATGTAGAGGTCGAGACATAGTATATCCTTTATATCTAGTATAAGTAGGAGTGTATTTAGTTCTTTTTCTGAGTCTATTAGATTCCTTAGAGTATATATCTCTCCTTTGTTTTCCCTCTTTTTCATCATCATCCTTTAGGAGTTTCTCAACTCTTACAGTTGGGATAATAGTAGTAGCATAATAAGATAGCTGAATGAACTTCATCTTGTACTATGCTTGTGAAGCCCAAAATTAAAACCTGTATTTCAAAACCTGTCCCGATTTTAATTTCGAACCTAAAAAATTTAAGAAAACATATGTCCAACCTGTCAAACTTTTTCAATAACAAACATGGATATAGAAAAGAATTATCAAACAAT
>CANYCX011614806.1:0-12982 GCA_948193385.1 Breynia disticha f. nivosa | reverse complement strand
TTGTAACAGTAATTTTAAAAATTATATTTTTTATTCAACAAAAATTTCAAAAGACTCTTAAGATGGTAGAATTTCGATTATGTTATCAGTTATATTATAATGTCAATATTTTGTTTTATTACAGTTTCGTGAAAGGCCAGTTTCTATTGAGGATGCCTGTATAGAACTTCCGGCCAGAAGCCGATGGATGATTTAAAGAGGATGACAACGTGAAATCCAGGTTGCCTAGCTAGCTACACTGGATTCTTATTGAACTTCAAATTTTACTCTTAAGCTGGATTAATTTGAAAACTGTGGTACAGTGTGTTTAGTATTACTGTAGAAAGCATAGGAAGTTGATTAATTAAAAAAATTATAATGAGAAATTGTTTTTTTATAATGCTAAAAATTAGAGTTTGACCCCCATATTTTTTTTATATTTTCTTTGACAGTATTTTTTTAAACTTTTTATTAAACTAATAACTCTCTGCTTATGATTTATGTATAAAATTTAAATGTTAAATATTCCACTTAGTTACAAGAAAAGGCATTTTCTTTTAGCTTTTTTAGTTTTTGGCCTTAGAATTTTAATTATTAATATGTATATGATTTGATATCTGAGATAAAAAAAAATATTTTGGTTATATAATATGTCAACTATAATATTTAAAATATTTTTTGTTTGAAATTTTTTATTGAACTAATAATCATAGCATAATAATGGAATTTATAAAATATTGTGTTAAAATTATTATTTACAAACTCTCTTTTAAAATTATTATTTATAACACTCTATTTTATCACTATATTTTATATGACCGTAATGCCAAACAGAACCTTAGTTACTAAAGTCATCTATTTCGTCAATCTCATAGGGAAATCAACTTGCGTGAGTAGTAAGCAATTTTTACATATATTAAAAAATAATAAACAGCTACCGTGTGTTAGACATATAAATTGATTCAAAACCGTCGATTTCGGTTCTATGGTTCTTGGAACCAAACCTCGAAGTGGATTTGACAGGTTCGGAATGGTTCAGTTCCGGTTCTCCGATTCCAAAACAGCAGTTTCTGTTCTGATTCTAATTCGGCAATTTCAGTTCGATTTTTTCACTTCTACCATGTGTTAATGTAATCACATAAAGAAACATGTAAAGTTGAGGCATTTTCTTGGAAGTATTGTTAGTTTAAGTAAAATGTAATTGTTCAATATTTGGTATACTTTTAATTTTTATGGGTACATTTTAGAATTTTTTTTTTGTATAACATATTCTTCATGTATTGGTAGACTCCAATTTCATCTAAAAGCAAAAACTAGTAATTAATCGACAATAAAATAAACTAACCTCTACAGTAGTGTAACGGGGCAGAAAACTTCAATTAACATCAATAGAGTCAAACCCCTTGATCGTTGTTGGCGATATTTTCCACAAACTTATGAAATACGTTAGGTACGGTCTTAAATCTGCAGCATCTCCTTGGGTAGTCAATGACTAGCGAGCGTAGAACTAATATAGTCTACATCAAACATACTGTATACTGTGTTTGAAAAAGCAGGAAAAACATTTTCTCTGAGAACGTTTCCTATAAAATATTCTGAATACCAAAGGTTGAAGAAATGAATCATATTTTCTTTATTTATATTATAAACTAAATTAATTATTTAGTCTCTATAATATAACACCAAATACATTTTTGTCCTTCCCATTCTACAACGTCATGGGCAGACCTTAATGTCTAACATCTTTCACTCGCACAAGACAAGACATTCTCTCATTGCGACAATTGTATACATATATTTCTACTCTTGTTCGGTGAGGCTGCGCAACAAGTTAATGAAAAGTTTATCCTTGAATCTTTTCTCATCAATTCGCCTTTGGTTTACATGACTTTCCCCTAGTTAATTTTCCATAGACACTATTTTCGACTCACTTTGATCTCATCATTCATATACACTCCATCCATTTTCCATGAAAATAGTATAGTGCATTAAAGTTATATGATTCGGCAAGTGTCATGTGAGAAAATGTACCTCCTCTTAATAAATAACATTTCACCATATGTCAAATGTTCAACCAATAAGTCTATATTTACTTGTTCATTGCTAAAGCTGTCAGCTTTAGCGACATATGTTTTTGTTATTTAAAAGAGTCATAAGTGCGAAAGGGATTTCTACATTTGGGTTTCACATTAGGAAGGTTGAGATCAATTTTCTCCTTTGTCAAAATAACTGACTTTCTATCACATGGTCAACTTCTACACATATTACACAAATATGTCATAGCTTTTATCCACTTAGAGCATCCCCAACAATACTCTCTTAATTCCTCTCTTAAATATTATTTTTTATTCACTGTTTTAACAAACCACTCTCTTAAATTATAAATCACTCCAACAACACTCTTCACGTCACTCTTTACACAACTCTCTTATAATATTTTATTAATAAAATTAATAATTACCACTAATTATTTATACACAACTCTTCACACTATTATCTATAAAAATTAATATAATATGTTAAGAGAGTGATTTTTGACTCTCTTAAATAAGAGAGGAACTATTCAACTATGGTAAAATTAGAAGAGTTTGATTAAATTAAGAGAATTTGTTGGAGATAGAATTTTTTTTTGTTACTCTCTTATTTAAGAGAAGAGAGTGAATAAGAGACTCTCTTGGGGATGCTCTCTTGGGATGCTCTAAGAGTATTTTCAACACTCTTTCTTTACATTTTTTTACTTTATTAATTTTTTATTTACTCTTTAATTTGATTTATACTCTTAATAATTTAAATTATATTAGACTTCTTAAACTAAATAAAATTTAAAAATCACTTTTTGACTTAATAAATATAATAAATAAGCTAAGGAACTCCTAAAAAATAAAGTAAAGAGAATAAAATAGAGAATTTGTTAGAGAGATTTTTTTATTTATGAAATTGATTAAAAAGAGAGTGATTTTTTTTTTGAACCCAAAAAAAAACAGAGAATGAATTAATTTAAGGAGCTTGTTGGGATGCTAAGACCATTTCCAACAATGTCACAATCGATCTTAGTTCCTTCTCTATTTAAACAATTTTTGTTCAAACCCCACTAATCTAATAGACTCTTATTTATAAGTTCATTAGCTTAATTTTAGGACAACAAGAAACTTCTCATACATTTGGAGCCAAAAATGACTCTCAGATACTTTCTTTTATTTTCCCACACAATCTCATCTTCTTCCTTTATTTTAACTATGTCTCTTCTCTTAAACAAGTTTCATTTCTAAATACTTTTTTTTCTACATGTTTTTTAAAATTATCTCAATAAATACTAAAAAAATATATACACAAACGTTTATAAGAATTTATTTTATAAATATACTAAAATATGTATAGTATAAAATATTTAAATATATTACATTTTGAATAAAGGTATGTCTTTAAGTAATATTGTAATAATTTTTTGGTCTTCAAATTTTCAATGTTCACTTTACCGGTCCCCGACATATTGAAATAATAACTACTGTTAATCCTTTCGTTAATTAAGCTAACAGGAAGGTTGAAATGTCATTCTTGCTCTTGTCACATATGTATTAGGACCAGTAAATTAAGCGAAAGAATTAGAAGGACCGATAAATTAAGTGAAAAGATTACATAGAGAACCGATAAATTATTTACTTCTCAATCTATTAACTTAATTTAACAGAAAGATTAACGAAAGTTATTATTTCAATATATCAAAGAACCGATAAAGTGAATATTGAAAACTCAAAGACCAAAACATTATTAAGGATATTATTCAGGAATTGTACGAGATCATTACCCTAATTTTGAAAAAAATTGAAAGTATGTAATTGTTAATTTGACCTACGAATTTAATCCTCTCGCCATCAGGGAGTTGCCACCTAACCGTAAAGAATTGGAGGTATTACTACAGGAATGAATTTCTCCGGACCTAACGATCCAGTCATTTTCGTGATATAGAATTTGATTAAAATACTGTTTTTCTACACAATGGACACTTCACAATCACTACTACTGTTTGTGACTTCCAATTAATCCCAACCATATTACTCAAATCAAGGTGCCGACCATCAAATTAATTTTAGCAGATACATCCGATCCCACTTTATTCGGAATTTTGTAAACTACCAAAAAGGACTCCAAGAAAAAAAAATGGAAACTCCTGACAATCGGATTCCAACAAATTTCATCGGAATATGTCAAATTTCGACGAGATTAATTGAAAAAGTTCTTCTAAAATTAAATTTCGTTGTAAAATTTTTCGTCGGAATTTTTTTGCCGACTCTTGCTTAGTGGGAGGTGTTTCCATTCCATGTGTAATTATTTATTGGATGCACATGGTCTGCATATTCGGAGGAGTTTAGAATGAATTTAGGGCTGCATTTGGACCTTGGGCATCCTATAAAATCTCTTTTAGTATTCTCCAAAACGCGTTGAGGTTAGGCACTTTGACGACTTCATACTTTTTTAATTCATCTTCATCTCCCACGACACACGTATTCTTCTCTCTCCTATAAAAAAAAAAATACCAAATTTGGGGTCTTAATCTTGTCATATTCATGCTAACCAACCCTCCAATTTCATCATTCTTCCCTTCTTTTCCCAATACATTATTAAAACTTAAATTAAAACGTAACGTTTCTCCCACTTAAATATGAACCATCACCTATCTCCTCTTTTTTTATATATATTTTTAATATAAATTTAAATAATATTATAAAATTACATAATAACTACCATTTACGACTAATTTAAATTTTAATAGGTACGAAATGAGCATCCAAGAAAGTCGACAAAGACCTTTCCTTATAGACTACACATAACCCCAAATGCCAAAAATAAACCCAAAAAAAACCAAAGATAAATCACACAATTCCAACTTTTAACAAAACCAAAAACACATAACGGACCTCTCCACCAAAAACACACACACCATTTCCGGTGACTCCCCACCGTCGATCCATGGGCTGCAGATAGATCCGATCTAATCGTCACCCTACAAACCAAACCCATTTCTCAGATCTGCAAAAATTCCGAAACCATGAAACCCTCATCACGGCTGTTCACGATCGGGTTAGTCACATCATGGTACTCTTCCAATATCGGAGTTTTGCTCCTCAACAAGTATTTGTTGTCGAATTACGGGTTTCGGTACCCAATATTCTTGACCATGTGTCACATGACTGCTTGTAGTTTGTTGAGTTACATTGCAATTGCCTGGATGAAAATGGTCCCAATGCAGACCATTCGCTCTCGAGTTCAGTTCCTAAAGATCGCTGCTTTGAGTTTTGTGTTTTGTGTTTCCGTTGTGTTTGGTAATATTTCGCTTAGATTCCTTCCGGTTTCGTTTAATCAAGCTGTCGGTGCTACTACGCCTTTTTTTACCGCTGTTTTCGCCTATTTGATGACTATGAAACGTGAGGCTTGGCTTACTTATCTCGCTCTTGTTCCTGTTGTTACTGGTGTTATTATTGCTAGTGGGGTACGTGAGTTTTTTTTTTCTTTAAAAAGTTGTGTTCCTTTTAGTTTTTTGTTTGATTGCGGAAGGCCATTTTTGGCGCTGCAGTTGAGTGTAGCACTAATGAGTTGCAGTCGTAATTAAGTTATTTGATTGAATGGTTTTGCAGGGAGAGCCGAGTTTTCATTTGTTTGGGTTTATTATGTGCATTTCTGCGACTGCTGCGCGGGCTTTGAAATCGGTGTTGCAAGGGATTTTGTTGTCTTCGGAAGGGTGAGTTCTTGTTGGATTCTTAGTTTGATTATTGAGCATTGGTTTTGGAGGTTTGAAATGAGTGGATTTGCTGTGTGGTTGTTTTAGGGAGAAGCTGAATTCGATGAATTTGTTGCTGTATATGTCGCCAATAGCTGTCGTGTTTCTGCTTCCTGCTACACTCATCATGGAGAAGAATGTGGTTGGAATTACGCTAGCGCTTGCTAGAGATAATATCAACGTTATTTGGTACTTGCTGTTTAACTCCGCCCTGGCTTATTTCGTCAACTTGACCAATTTTTTGGTTACAAAACATACCAGTGCTCTTACTCTCCAGGTATGCTGCCTTTTTGCCTCTGCATTTCATTGATTACGTGTTAACGCAATTTGTGATCTGGATGCCTTGTCATGTGTTCCTTTGTGCTGTAGCTAGCTGTATCTTAAAGAAGTCTGGACCACAAATCTAAATATCTAATAACTTTTTCAGACTTTGTTGATTTTTAATGGCTTAAACTTGACAAGTTTTTGTCTTTCCAGCCTTATTTTATTCCATTGAAAGCGCTTGAAAGATATTTCTGGCTTTATAGCATCATTTATTCAATGTAATTTGTGGTCATGACTTCGGTTTTATTCAGTGTGTCAGGTTGAGTTTCATGTTATGTTTTTTATTCAACGTAACTCGAACATTATGGAATGATGTTTTCACTTGGAATTAGTAATTGAAAAATTTTTGCTATTTAGGAAAAGAGGAACTTGAGTATGGTGATGGAAATTATTTTTAAAATCAAGATAGATCCAGTGGATTTAACATGAAATGGTTCAATGAGAAAGTTGAAATTTAAGTGGGTTTCATTTGTGTTTTGAGAATTATGGTGGCTACCATTTGCTAGGAGGCACTAGGGCTTTAAGAGAATCAGATGCCATTTTGAAAGTTTTGGAAGTTGGTAATTTCGTTTCATGTTTTGAGTGTAGGATACTTTTGGCTTTTCTTGCTTAGATGTGTCTTCTGTGAAATGGTTGAGTAGCAGCATCACTGTCCGAATAAGCATGCACGAACTATTTCTGCTCTCATGTTCCCCAACTCGTTGTTATTTGATTGCATGTAATATCCAATATAGTTCTTTTATCAAATGTTGGTACATCCAATCATTGTTTTGCCATTTCCTTCTGTTGTTTTTGCAAGTCTGACGATATTATGAGAGTTTTAACACTGCTATACAATATTCCAGGTTCTAGGAAACGCGAAAGGGGCTGTGGCTGTTGTGGTTTCAATTTTAATTTTCAGAAACCCAGTGTCTGTAACCGGGATGCTTGGTTACGCGCTGACAGTCTTCGGAGTCGTCCTCTACAGCGAAGCCAAAAAACGAAGTAAATAATGAAGCAACAATGTACGAAAGCATCAATGTGAAGCACAACATGTACGTTTTTGTGATCACCAAGGCAGCAACAACCTTGACAGAGATGCAAAGCTTGGGGTGCGGTTGGTGCTGTGAATTTTATTCTTACGATATCATTATTTTGGCCCCTGGAAGAGCTTCGGAGAACAATATGAAGTTGTAGTAGGAAAACCGCAGGACTAGCCAGAAGTAAAGACTTAATAACTCTCATTGATGATCTCTATTTCTCCGGATTTGGAATTGTAGAGGATATCATTTCTCCTCAATTTTTTTTTTACTTTAAATTCTTTCAGGAAAGAGTTGCAGAATTGGATCTCATTACACACCAGTTTGTTATTAACACTTGTTACATTGATTAATTAATGAAGAACAAAGAATTTTACTACAGCATGGAACCTTATACATTATATCACAAATTCTTGTCTTCAGGATGTTTTTACTTGATTTTTTTTTCCTCTGCAATGTCTTCAGTTTCTGTTCATTGCAAGTGTGGTGTCGGCAGAGATTTGTTTGTTTTTGTTTATTTAGGGGTACAGCTAAGGATGAAGTGTCATTGTCAACTATCAATCAATTTTAGAACTTGATTATTCCAGCAATTAGGCTTTTCTTGTTAATTATTCCTGTTTGCTGTCGGCCTATGAAGTCATTCGCCGTCTTAAAATAGAGTTGTAAACGAGTCGAGCCGTTTAATATAATGTAATGATGTAGCAAAATATGCCACGGATGAAATCGTTATTTGAATGGGGGTTTAAATTGTATGATGTCAATTGGATGCACATGCAAAGGTTAATTCTAAACTTTGTCCGATTCATCTCCGCCAGTCTTGTGTGGTCACCTCAGGAATCAGTATAGTTCTTGCTTCTTCATATGGACCACTCCCTATCTCATCACACAACCTGTTTGCACTTGGCTCTGAAAAATGGGTAAGATTTGATCCAACTTATCTGTCATTATGCAGAAGCAAAACACTCTCAGCAATTGAATGCAGATTCCACAGATAGTAACCTCGAGTCGAAACCACTTCATAGCAAGCACCCTGCAACTGCTCAACAGGCCCACGGAGCTTCCAGAGTACCTGAGAAGCAGCAGCATTCATAGATTCTCTACTGAATGATATGAAAAGTGCTGTCACGTTTTGGATCATCTTTATGCTTGTTCCAGGCACTTCAATCTTATCATATGAAAATAAACTTATAAGCATGCAATATAAATTCAGAAAGCATGCTCAATCATACAAGGAAAAATAAAATAAAATTGTCCCAAATTGAAGAGGTTAAATCAACAGAAGAGTTGAGGTGCTTGGCAATGAAAGAATGATGGAAGTCGTGGAAAGAAATGAGAGCAAATCTGTAAGAAGACTGCCAAGATGACTGAAAAATTCACCATAGCATTTCATGTGATGGCCTAAAAGCGAGTAAATATTTCACCATTGAAAATATGGTAAGCTTGTTTCTTATCCATGTTAATCTTATCAGATGATTGTTTGAAGTTTCAAAACCTTCACCCACTGCAAAAGTTATAAAAACACTGCAACCAAATTATGTACACAGAAAGGAGAATATCAACCAATAAGCAAAATGTATAAGCAGAGGAGGTTTCAACCAGAAGGATGTCCAGTGGATTAAAACGCCCGCGTTTTGATTTTAGGCGGTGGAATTAGAGAGATGGGACTCTTAAATTTTTCTACTCCTATCTCTCTCTTTCCACCTTCAGATGAAAAATCGGTTAGAACCGACGGTTTACAGTTCGAAAAAAGCATTACTAAAATTGAACCATGTAGCACATAGTTTGTCCAATTTAATTTCAGTTTTCGAATGAACGGTTTGAACTGATTTTGATTCGTCAATTTATATTTGTTTTTCCAAAAAAAATAAATTGAAACACCGATTCTAATAATTCCATTCAAAACCAATAATTATGATTCCAATTCAATGTTCTTAGCTCTATTTCCACATCTGTTTTCCCTAAAAGCTCACTTTCTTATTATTAACTTAAAAAAGGACTTCTTTGTTATTTTAGTTTGGCTCAAATCCACTTATCCTGTAAGTTTGATCAAATGTTCAATTTGGTCCGTCTATTTCTAAAAGTTAATATTTAGTCCCTCGTATTTTCTTCAATTCGTCAGCCATAGAAAGCGAAACCGGGTCACAGATTTGATAGGAGTAGGACAGCAGAAATTGAGGCAGACATTCGTAAGTTGCCGTTAAATTTAAAATGGAAAGGACAACAAGCTGAAACCCAAAGACGCATAATAATATTATAAAATGCAGGGACGGGATCAAATATTTCATCAAACCTAAAGGATGGCAATAACATGTGAGAATAGGAGACTAAAGAAGCACTAATGCATTCACATTTGCATATAAACTCCTCTGGAAGTCGGTTTACATCAACCACACACAACACTCTGCCCAAAACAGAAGAAATGTTTAATAAAGGAAAATGGCGGAATTAAAATTTTCCAATTCCTTGTGATGATCACAGGATTATAAAGAAAAGCACACTCACAGGTACATTAAAGCACACCAATAGATATAATCTTAAGAAGGAAAGTTAGGCATCTGGAACAGGAGTTGCTGCTGCAGCCGCACGCTTGATGGATGCTGACTTAATTAGATGGTTGTAGCTACCTTTCTCTTTGAAGAGTTGTGAAAAATGGTGTTTGCAATATAGTACACCCTCAAGAGCTGCATAATTTGAAGGAGAAATAGAGCAGCCGCCGTGAGAGCACTTGAAACATGATTTGTGATAGGCTTGACTCTCCACTGTTACCTACATTTCATTTCAAAACTCTCAGCAGTTGGCACACTTTAGCAATACCAAATTAGCACAGCATAACCAGTCTGTACAGGGAGTTCAGTTTTCTTTCAATAAATGATCAATAATTCGGCAGGGACTTCATATATTATGTAAATAGTCTACTGTGGTGATGTACTGCTTGATGAAAAATAAACCCAGTAAAGAACCATTTTGTGTAGCAGATGATTTAAGATAATTGCTCTTACCTCACCTAATGATGCATTACAAGATATGAATGTATCTAGCATACAGAAAGAAAAAAAAAATCTTTCTATGTAGCTACACTACAAAGGATATATGCATTTCTCTCCAAAGCAGAAGACTACTAAAGCTAATGTTATATCACTAGCAGTAACCGATCCTGGTGAAATATTATATGGACAGTTTAAGTAAGGAAATGCTGACTCGAGTGATGGGTATGAGGGTAAAAAATAAGCTTACATACCCCATTGATACATGGTCTGACAATTCAGCAAAAGATTAGAAACATGTGGGATCCAATTATCCTAAACTTGAATTAATGTTTATTGTTATGGTAAGTTAACCTTCTTCGTTTGCCACAGTGCCGACTCGTAAAAATAGCACTTAGTATGTTTCTATATTAGGTTATTATACTATCCAAGTGAATGCCTTTATCAGACAGAAATAAATTCGGCCACCACAGCACCCAAAATCTGCTATTACAGAAAGTGACTTTAGAAGAATATCGAGGTTCGTTTGAGTCGTACCTTCTCCAATGGATAAGCCGTTTTGCCACAAGTAGCACACTTATCTTGTGTCCCAGAGAACATGCTAGCAGCTTTGCTGGGTGATCTAGTCTGAAAACATCACCAGCTATTGAGAATCAAACACACCAAGCAGCAACATTTTATACAGCAAATAGTTAAAATGAAATATTGTAAAGGAAACAAGAAGTTCAAATATATTCAGTGTAAAAAGACAATATTTACCAGTTCAGGTGTTAGCTTCTCAGCTGACTTTGCAGCTGTTAAAAATAAACAATTGCCACAAATTAAACTAAGAAAGACAAAATGTTGAAGACAAAACGAGGAAAATTAGGCTGGCGCGACAACATACGTGACTGGAAGTTCTTGTTGAAGCTGCCACTCTCCTTAAAGAGCTGCTCAAAGTGAGGCTTACAGTATAACACTCCTTCCATGGAGGAATAATTGCTCAGCTGACACAAAATCCCACAAACCCATCAGACAGATAGTCAGATAAAAACCCAAATGCACATAATCACAAATGTGGGCATCCAACTTGACCATTTCCAACACTGGAATCGCAAAATCAACAATTTTTTAGGCAATATGAAAAAATATGCCTACATTATGAAATCCTAAATGTTTGGGGTAACAAATTATGACGAGGCAGTGACAAAAATGTAAAAAGGGGGGGTTGTAAAATATACCTTTAAAGTGCCTTTGCAATGAAAGCATTTGAAACAAGACTTGTGATAAGAAACACCGTCAGCAGATAAAAGCTCCATAGGATAAACAGTCTTTTCACAAGCCTTGCATTTCTGTTGAGTCCCAGTAAACGACATCGTCGCAGTCACAAAATACACCGCACGTGTCGGATCTGGATCTCACCTGCACATCGCCGAAATGAATGACTCCCCAATAAAAAAAGGAGAAATTATAATGAAGATAAAACAACAGTGGATCTGATTACCTGGAAGAGAATGAAAGGAGCGGAGGCTATAGCGGGAAGAATTGGATGACGAGGAGAGTAGAGAGATAGAGAGGGGGAGGGGGAGGGGGAGAGAGAGAGAGAGAGTTAATTATAATTAAAAAGAAGCGTATTCAACTAACGCGCCTTTTATTTTTGGGTCAAATTCGTCTTTCCTCCCTTTTTAACTTTAATATAGAAATTATTGTTTCTAATAATTTAGAAATTTTCAAAAAATAAGTTACGGTAAAAATAAATGAGAGAGAATCAATTTATCATATAATTATAATTTTAATTAATTAATAATTTAATTACTGTTTAATTAACAAATTAATAAAAAATAGAAAGTTATTTTTATAGGAGGCGACATATTAGAATGGCAGGCAGGAAGCATGCGGTTTCAAGTATCATCATCAAGTGCGCTTTTATTACCACAAACCACGGTAATAATGATTCATTTAAAGCGTAAATTTGAAGTTAAAAACACAATAATAAATGTTTAATCAATATTAAATAAATTAATAATTTTACATTTTTTGTAACAAAATATTTATTAAACTATAATTAGTATGTAAATTTATTATTATGTAAAAATTAAGTATATAGTTGAAAATTCCTGATACCAAAATTTTCAATAGTTCTATACATTTTTATTAATAAAATCAAAACGAAATTTCTATATAATATTCAGTTAACCTAAAATTTAGAAAATTTATATAACCATATTGAAAGTATAATTTATTCTGCCCATGACGTTTTGGTTGTTGAATAAATATAATTAACTTAAGGGACTTAATTGTGATTTATTTGGTTAAAGGATTAAATTAGAAACACTTTTAGTTTAGAGACTAAAGTGTAAATGTGCGTGGAAAGGTACCTATTTACCAATATGTACCTCCACTTCTATAAATATCATTCCTCCCCTCCACATTTCAACCACTTCATTCTTCCAGCAAAAAGAAGAGAGGAGAGAAGAGACACTTCTTTTCTTCTCCACAAATAACCAACAGGTGGTTATTTCTCTTGGGTTCGGTTTCCGGTGTAGGATCGGGTGTGAAACATTGCTCGTATCCCGAAGCGTCCGCGCCTGTGGATACGTGCGTACCCTCAATGAGTTATCGTATTTTCCGCTGTGCATTGAACGGAATTCTAGGTTTGATATTTTGTTCATTTTATTTACGTACTTAATTAATTATATGTTAATTAATTAGTTAATTTATATATATGTGTTATATATTCATGTTCTTTCAAGAATGAATTCAGCTTCGCTTCCAAATCGCATTACCCTTTTTCACAATGAAACTCGCAAGAATACCTTATCGCTCATTTGATACTCATTTCTTTTATGTGTGTCATAATAAATTTTTTGTCGATATTTGCTTTCGATCACCTCAACCTTATGCTTTGAAAAATTCCAGGT